>NJDC01006632.1:20097-39656 GCA_002245475.1 Calephelis virginiensis | reverse complement strand
TTCCTTTCTAACCCGTTAACGCGGGTAGTTATGTCCTATAGATACACAATTCTGAGTACCCACCAAATGAGTTCATCATTACAGATGAAATTCACATTTTAGAATTTTTTCTTTCTTTAAAATTTATAGATAAAATACATATAATTTTAAAAGAATCTGCACGTCCGGCCTAAAGAGGCACGCAAAAGAGCAACCAGGGTACCCACAACTGGCCAAAGATACTAGATAGCTCCTACGGTATGATATGTGGCAAGGCTATCTCCAACAGGATACATATTCTATTCTGTGTAACGATGTTTTATTAAAAAAATAAAAAAATACATCTTTTTGTTGCCCAACCTGGGGATCGAACCTGGGACCTCGTGAAGTCAAGTCTAATATCGAACCGCTAGGCCACAGAGACGATAGTAACTGAGGCAATGCAGTTTCATTGCCAAGAACCGACTCCTTTTTCATTAAATCGTCATCGGCTACGATTAAAAATTGTTTGAGTTACAGCCATGAAATTTGGTGAGTAGGGTCATTTTATTGAGTAGACACCCACTAAGGACAGAACTTTTAAAATTCTATCCCTAAGGGGCTGAAATAATGGTTGAAAGTTTGTATGGAAGATCGTCATTTCTTAGTCAGTGTAACGTGAATTCAATTTTAAAAAATTAAAGTATCTTCACGCTCATATGACCGAAACAGTAGGCAGAGGCTCAACAAAGGCACCCACGACTAGCCGAAGACACAAGTCCACAATATGATAGGTGGCAAGCTAATCGCCAACCGTGAACATGTTCAACTCCGGGCAACGTTAATTTTAAAAGAAAATTGAAATATACATTTTCTAACATATTTTGTTACTGTTACCCGGGAATCGAACCCGAGACTTAAAGAAGTCAAGTCCAACGTCAGACCGCTAGACCACAGAGGCGATTATAGTAGAATGACTGTCTACGTTAAACCACAAATTCTTTATGTAGTCGCGATTGTAGCTTGGTTTTGTGTTTTGATTAAAAATATAATTTTTTGTTGTTGATCGACCCGGGAATCGAACCCGGGACCTCATGATGTCAAGCCCGACGCTGGACCGCTAGAACACAGAGGCTAGTTATATGTACATTACTAGGTATAAATATAAACGAATTGAAGGTTCAACTCTATCCGCTTTACAACAAAAACTTGGCATCTGTTTAAATAAACACTCTCTAAAATGATATCCAACCAATAACATGCGACACGTGGATAACGAGGTAGCACTTTATTGGTCGACTATCCAATTAGTATGTAGGGGTTTCGGGGGCGATAAATCGATCTAGCTAGGAATCATTTTTAGAAAATGTCATTTTATTTGTGTTTAAACTGAAAACTTTATTCGTGTTTAAATTTAAAAATAGGACTCTTCCTGACATCTATTGGCGAATAATAATAGTATTTTTTGTAAGCAATAAAGTTGTTCCAGCAGATGGCGTTATTAAGTGACACGAAAAAACGCTAACAAACTAATCCGTACTTAAATATAATTTCTATAAAACACAATATATATAAAAAAAATACCGAGCAAAGCTCTGTTATCCAGGTATATTTTTTCCAATTTTGTAGCATTTTGATTCAGATCATTATGTATTATAGACTCCTCACAAGTTCTTTGAATGGTCTATCTGAAATAGATGATTTTATTTCGTTCTCTCAATTACTAAGACCCAATTGTACCAAAAATCGACAAACCTTTGTGCTGTTGACATAAAACATTAAGATGGGTGGAGACAGTAAAGTAGGTTTACCATTAAATTGAGACCTAGCCCGGGTTTGACCATCAAATTAATTATTATACGGCGGTCGGACTCAGCAAACTGTTGTCATTACTCGCACGTGGTTCACAATGCACTCAGTTCAGGGACACAAGCGGAGCGTTTTCAATACGTTGGTAGCGTAACTATAATAATAGTGTTGCTATATTCCTGCTACTAGTAGTACTAATACTAGTACTATTACTAGTACTACTACTAGTAGTACTTCTATTACTACTACTAGTAACTACTACGGGTACTAATACTAGAATTACTATTGCTACTACTACTAGTAACTACTACTAGTACTACTAGTACTAATATGAGTGACTGTACAGTGTTCCGGACTGCAGCGAAGGGTAGCTAGTAGACTTAAATAATACACTACGGAAACAAGACAACTACACAACGAGTTGTTTTAGTGAAATCTATTTAAGGGTTGAGCCGCGAAAGCAAAACAGATAAATGAACATTTGTATGATGGTTAAAATTAAAAAAAAAAATGATGTTAGGATGTACCTTTGTTAATTAATCTTCTTGAGTTGGTCCCGATCCGTTAAGTAGAATAGACCATCTTCTTCTCTGCCAGACAGCTTGTAAATGGCGAGCGTGGGCAAGATACATCCTTATCAAGACCACTGGCGCTAGATTGCTATGCAGCAACTTGCCCAAGTTGAGATTCCACCTTACCTATCCTATAGCAACAATGACTGTGTTATGTTTGTGGAGAGTAGAGTAACTAGTATACTTCCACTACTGGCCTAACATCTCAGTTGCAGGAGAGCAACGCATCTGTAACAAATATGATGTCTATGGACCGCCGTTGTCTCTTACCATTAGAAGAGTCTTATGCTTGTTTATTGATCACTCACATAAAACGTATATATTTACACATTTATTAAAAAATAATTACCAAAAAATCAGAAAAATTATAGACTTTCTGTAGGTATAGTTTTCTCTGATATCTCTTCCAGCCACATCTTGTTCGTTCTTGTTATAAAAGATTAATATACTATATTTGATAATTATTATCAGGAGACCCGAGTGCTTGTTTGCTGACCTTTCATATAAAAAAATTTCACCTTATCGCACATAATATAATTATGACATGAAACTAGTTCGATATTTGGAAAAAAATAGTCTTATCACCCCAGAATTGCTCAACGTGTGCCCGTGGAAAAGATTAATTATTAAACAACTCCAAAAAGAAAGAGTTTCTTAAGTTGACTGTGTGACTTTTTTAAATGCCAACGTCACCTAAAAAATAAAAAATGTGAACCGTCACGGGACGCTTGGCAGATGTGAAACATCGACATTCTTTTGTAAAAGTAATATGCAAAAAATAACAAATTGTGATAGGAACTAAATTCGTCATAGTGATAAAATAAAATATTACGATAGGAGAGAATTACCACACCGTACACACTACTGCATATACACTGTACCATCATATAACGTGGCGACGCGTCGCCACGGCATGCGTTGCCACGCCAGATATCTGTTTTACGTGGGCCTATAGATAATTCACATCAATAGCAAGATTTTTAGATCATTGCATTCATTAGAAAGATTAGACTTCCAGGTCTTAAGCATAAACCAGTAAAAAAACATTTCTAAACTCGCTTTAAACATGCAAACCACACCTTAAATAAAGTACATAATCCCTACTTGATCAATGAGCAAGGGACGTGATGTCATGATTCTGCTGCGTGATTACTCTTGGTACGACTGAATTTAAATGGCATAACGTATGATTACGTGTCAGATAGGGGGACGAGGAAAAGTAGGAATTGGGGTTTGAAACAGTTGACTGACGCTAAACAAGATAACAGTGACAAAGCGTGACATCGTCACACATAATGTTCTCAATTTGAATTTGTTTTGTTAGTTGAATAATAAGATAGCTACTATTTCGGGGGTTAGATACCTAAAATAATATGCAAATGCGTATTTTTAACCAACTCTTAAATAAAAAAGGAGGAGTTTCTCAATTTGGCTGTGTTTGTATGTGTATGTTACGCGATTACTTCGACGATAGCTAACCGATTTTGATGCTTCTTGTTTGAGAAGATAGGTCATGATTCCGAAGTGGTCCACTAATGTTGAAGTCACGATTGAAAAATGCATGAATTATTAATTATAAATTAAAAACCATTAGTCGAATCATGATACAATTTGTATGGGACGGTTTTAAAACTACTTTCTATCTTCCGAAAAATTAATTATCAAATCGCGACGTTGTGCCCAATGAAATTGTTGGAGTCTGTTTTAGTATTTTAACTGCGCTTAATTATTGACTGGTATGTAAATAGTTACGTACGATTTTCAGGCTATGTGTTAGGTAATAGTTATGTGATTTTTAGTGATTTTACATAATGCCGACCTGAAGTAATATTAAGTCAAAATGAGTCAAGGGGCACAGAGCACTTATTACTTTAAATTTTATGTTTCCGTCTCTTTAAGAAAGGACACCAATTAGACACTGACCCCAACTAAATTAGCTTTACCTATTTTTAGATTTTGTACCCATAAATATCCACTAATCTTTCTAACTAATCTTATATATATGTATATAAAATAATCCCTATTTCCCTCGGTCTTCGCATCACGCGTGGACCAATTTTGCTAATTCTTCTTTTAATATTGTCGAAAGCAAGATTTTATCAAAAGAAAAACCGGGAAAATTTAGATAAAACAATGCTTCTGTTCATACAGACTGGTTTACATATATCCGTGAAGCGCAGCAAAACTGCAAAAGAGCGGCTTTTATATCATTAGATACCACGTGTTGTTGCTATTTGGTGATTCTGCTTTCGAAAGGTAGCTAATGATACCGAGATGTTTCCATATACATTTTATCAACTTCCGACATAATGTCACGATATCGTTGAGGTAGTATATTAAAGTTTATGCATTATTAAGTATAACTCCAAAACTGTTTTTCATATTGCGACCATCTGGGAATCAATGTTTATCTTCCCGAAAAGAACCATTCAAACGTGTTAGTTACTGGCCGAGTAATCACGTAAAAATATTTAAAAAAATATATGATATTGTAAGGCAAATAAGCAAATGGATTTCCTGATGGTAAGAAATTCACGCCGTCTAGAGATACCAAAGGTAATAAGGGTGTATTGCCAATCTTAGGCAGGGATCTAACATCCCGAGCAAAAGGAAGTTTTCCGGGTACCTTACTCTCCGAATCGGAACGTGTCAACGGCAAGCGATAACGTTACCTCAGCAGGAATAGGTAAGGCGATGGTATCCATCCGGGCAAGTCACTGCGAAACTCTACCACCTAGTCAAATGTCACGGTGTTAGTGACGGTAAGCCTGTGCTCGCCTTTTACGAGCTGCTTGGCACAGGAAGGCTCTATGGATATGGTCTATTCTGCGATGGAGCCCGGACCAACACTGATGAATGATGAATGAATTGCTAGTCTTCTCCTTTTTAGAGTCGATTAAAAACATAATCAGGTTGCCATCATTCATCCTCGATTATTCATTTTGTCACAAATGCTTAAAATAGGCTTTTTTAAAAAACAACGGGAGAGCAAACAGGCTGCCTCATGGAAAAGAGTCACCGCTCCTCAGAGAAAAAGACTACACGATTCGAGTTTAAGCGTTTCCCACAATCACAAAATCTAGGGCTCGTTAATATTTTACATACACCCCTCAAGCTTTTGACTACTGAGATCGCCCCCAGCTCTATTATCAACTCGTTGGTAGATGACCAACTCGTTATCGCCATTCGAAAACTTTACTGACCCACTGGCTGTTGCTTCTTCGTATTTAGCACACTATACGGATATGACATGATCTTTTTTATTTTTTCTGCAACTGTCTGACCTATTTCAACATTTGCTAAAGGGGTCACAAAATTTCCGGCTTCTGAAGAGAAAGTAATGAAGATCATTAGTGTAGCTATTATAAAACTGTACATTTATACAGTTTAAAAGAACAGAAATATCGCCAGTGACAATAGAACTTTATAGAGTTTAAATCGCTATGCGTAATTCAATGCAAAAGTTCTAAGGAAATTGCATTCCAGATGCTGAATTCCTATCTCAGAAGAAAATTACAGTTCTGTGGTGGCACTTTACGTTCTGAGATTAAAGTAGTTTTTCAAAAAACGTTTTCTTGTTATTAAATTATTTTTGAAAAGAAGATATAAATATCGCGCAGTTATATTTCCATGTGACATAATTCGTTTAATGTTTAAGCTTTGGTCATTTCATGAAATAGCTGTTAGAGCATTTGTCGTTGTCGTTGATATTTATTGTGGATTCAACTAACAGGACTAGTATGCGTAGCATGGATCTATGATCTTCTTAGGAAACTTTACCGCTATAGCAGAAACAACGACGAAGGCGATATTTAATGAAATACTATATCTCGAAAGGTAAAGTCGATATAATGTATTGTCGTCTATTAGTTTATAGAAAAAGTTTAAAAAAGACTATTATCGCTGGTTTTAACATAACGGTAACAGTAGTAGTAGGTCAGAGTAGTTTTAAGTACATAAATATCTTAATTGAATGTGTGTGTGCGTGTGCTTGTGCGTGTGCGTGTGCGCGTATGTGTGCGTGCGTGCGTGCGTGCGTGCGAGCATGCGTGCGTGCGTGCGTGCATGCATGTGCGTGTGTATGTGCGTGTGTCTAAATATTTTGTGACTATTTTTATTTTTTAACTCAGACACGTAAATATGTACTTTTAGAGTTCGATGACATAATTTTATATACCTACTACTTAATGAGTATCTTAAAAACAAGTATCTCCCTCCCAAATCATCGAAACATCGAAAACATAGGCCAAAGCGCAACCCGGGTGGCACCCACGACTAGCCGAAAACTCTAAATCCCACAATGTGATAGGTGGCGATAGGCTAATTACTAACAATTTTAATTTCAACACCAATCAACTCCAGTCGAAATCGAACAATGTTGGAATTGCTTAAAAATGTTCCTCATATGTATTTATCTCTGAGCCAACTAAAGACTGGTGTCATCCAGTCGCCATTCAATCAAATTCTGCTTACGGCAGCTCAGACCGCAAATCAAATCGAGTCGACCCAACTGCTTCTGACTTCGATTATATATGCTATCGGTTTTAATAGAGTTATGTCAGTTTGTGTTAGGTTTGAAGCCTAAATAAATAAAAATGAATAAGAAAAATGTAGCTGAGGGCAAAATTCGAGAATGGCTTCGATAGAAAATCGATTCGGAAATTTTGTTTTATATTTTCGTTAGGGTATTTGACATCCTATTCGATAGAATAGCAAAACAACTTAATAAAATATCTGTTTTTGAGAGAATTCTATATTTATTTTGTTCACTTAATATCAAAATAAATGACCTATCTACATATAGGCCAACTATAGGTTTGTTTCTAAGATAGTTTTGTTAATTGTTAATTATAGCAATAGTTGCCAAGTAACTGATACAGTAGCCCTATCTTTTATCTTAGAAAGGTTATCAAACTTGTCTGTAGAATGTATCTTTTGATATCATTTCATAAAATAATACATGGATTTATACATCTTCATCAAAATTGATTATAATGATTAAAGAGTATAATATGAACTGCTAAAACTGTAATAATTTTTTAGGCATTATGTATCAATACCGATGACTTTTAACAAAAAGATAAGTCGTCTGAGTTTCTTTCACCAAATATTCTGATGTTATTGTAATGTGGTGATAGTTTTTAATTAAGGTCAATCAGAATTATCTTAAACAAGATGATTTTATTATACGACGTTCAGTTTTTAATGTCCCTTATATAAAAGAGTTTATTCTTGTGATTGTATTGTAATTATAAATAGTGTAATGTAATTATATTGTGTATGTAATCAACATGTAATACGTTTCTAGAAAAACCAGAAACGAATTAAATGTTTCCATTTTATTTTTTATTTCTTAGGATGTTGCAAACGTGCGAACGTATTCATACAAATATATTAATTCAAGCGCAAAACTCTCCCATGCAAGTGAATTGGAAGAAATATACTAGAGTGAAAATAACAATTATTCTATAAGTATACTAGATTTAGCACTGCAATTAAAAAGTCCATAAAATGTTTAACCATTTTCCTTGTTCTGCAGAGAAAAATTCCACTTTATATGTTCACTATTTCATACGAAGCGGTGAAGCATTATTTAGATAAATGTCTTAAATATGGCTCATTTTTGTATCACACAAAGCAAGATGAGCTCGAATAACTGAGCAAGCTCTTTTAAATAATAGGGAAGCGTCTCTTAAAATTTCGCTGGCTGTAGTTTATATTACTAATGTATTTTTATGCGACTGCAGCGTTGGTGTTTTGATCGTTTCTTTGTATTAGTTTATAACCACATTACCTACATTACCTACTAGGCTACCAGGGAACTTTGCCTTGCTTGACATTAACAGCCACTGACATTTTCTGTGGCAAAAATTAAAGTATTATTTTTCCTATTTCCCTGCAATTTCCCGGTTTTATACTTCAAAAGAACTTCCTCCTGACAATAATTAAAACATTTAAAAAATGAGAATTTGTTCCACCTGAATGACAGATGAAAGATTGACAAAGCAGGTATACAATGCGGATGTGGATGGATGTTGGTACCCGGGGAGACCAAGATTAACATTCCACGATCAGATTACTCGGATATTATCCGAGGGTGGTGTCAAGAGTCTCCGAAACCGGCGTGTCTATACAAACTTTAACTTTTTATACGAAAAGGGTAATGAATGTAAAAAAAACCTGACAGGTTTTCAAGGGTCTTGAGGTCTGGCACTCGATACTATCTGCCTACCTCGAAAGGGACTTGGCATGAAGATATGTATGTGCATACATGTTGTTCCATCTGTTCACGCATGCTGCTCTGACCATGGAAAATGGGGATTCATTTGTAAGTATTTGTATAAACCTAGAAACCATCTAGTGCTCCTAGGGAAGCACAGGATGCTAAATGTGCAATCCCCAGCGTCATTGGACTGTGTTGATTAGATGGTGTAGAATAAAACATATTTAAACATGATTTTTTTGGCAAGTATTAAGCTCACCATACTTTAATCTGACATATTTGAGTATGTTTACAAATTTAGAATTTGCTGCTGATCTTCTCTGACGCTTGGATATAGTATTTAAGGTCTGGCTTTTAATTTCATTTCATTTTTATTATTTTCCCTCGTGTTGGTCCGGGTCCTTTGTGTGTAATAGATCATGTGCCGTCTTACTTGTCAGCTCGTAAGAGGCGGGCAAGACCACCGGTAGTAGAGTGCTATGTAGAAACTTGCCCGGGTAGGATCCACCGCCATACTTAGTATTGCACCTGCCGTCACATTGTAATGTCATGTTTCGGTTTGGAGGGTAGGGTATACGGTAAACTTGCAAATTTCGCCTGACACTCCGGCCACAGGACATCTATGATACGAGGATCTATAGGCTGCGGTAATCTCTCGCCATCAGGAGAGCCGTCTGCTTGATCGCTGACTTTTACCATGATAAAATTGAATTTGTGTTTAGTAATATTTTTGGCATCGGTAAATACTTTTGTGCATTAGAATCATACACCAACACCCATAATACATAATTAATATAGTTAACATTTGGCTGACATAACTTCCTTTATTCTTTCCTGAGACAATATATTTGTTTATACTACATACAAAAAAGTGTCTTTTGAATTTTCCGAGCCTACATTCATTGTAAAATGTGATAAAAAATCTGCACATATTAATGTATAGCTAAGTTTTTTTTAATCTGTATATTTCACGCGGTGTGCAGGTTCAAGCTAGCTCATAGCGAGGCTACAGGTCAAAGATATATCGGCCGGCAAAACAATAATCACAAAGAACGCAGTATAACGAGTAAATTCGGCGACAGCATACATGGATTTTTTTGTGGAGCGTTACAGGTCAATGAACGTAACAAAGAAATGTGACGGCAAATTTCTCTCATGCACCATAGCAGTTTCACTGCACTACAGGCTTTAAAATTTAATTTTCCAATTGTAACAGCTCAAGATCGCATGCAAATAATTCGTGCCTAAATGTCTAAGGAGAATGATTGCGTTAGGGTAACAGCAATTCTATGCTATAAGAGCATATCCAATTTCCAATGTATCTGAGTGCTATTTGCGTAACGTTCATCATTGGCAAAGAGCTCGCTAACCCTAATGATGTGCTTTTGAAGCTAACGACAGCAGCGTCAGTAGCAATCACTGTAGTTTGTCGCAAGATAAATAATAATTTTTACTTACGAGTAACAAAATTTATTAGAAAATCAATTTTAATTTTAACTAAAATGATTCGGAGTCACTGCCAACTAATTTGAATCTTTTAAAAGTATTAAGAAAATACTAAAACCCATTCTAACAAGAACATCTTATTTCGCACTCAATGAAATCGCTGTGAATAGATGGTGGTTTACCGTATTCTTGAAAAAAAAGAATACTAGTACCGGTAAGTTTTATTATTTCGTATCTAACATTGAACTTCAAGAATTAATGTTACTTTGCTTTTGACACATAATTTTATTGTAGTAGAGGAGACCGTGGGAGATCGACCTTAACCGATCTGATAACCAGATGAGACATATTTTTTATCGAATATAATTTATAAACAAATATGCCTATAATTACTTGCCTTTCTGAAAGTGCTCATGGCTATTTTTAATTAAATTAATTTTAATCGTTTTTTTTTTCATCACTTTAATTTTTTGATAACCAAACGAATTCTATTTCACTGTTAGTTTTTAACACACAGAATATGCCTCAGTAGGCTTGCCTACTCATTTTTGTGTATAGCTACTTAAAACATACATAATTTAATTAAAAGTAGCCATGAGCACTTTCAAATAGGCAACTAATTATAGGCATATGTGTTTATAAATTATATTTGATAAAAAATATGTCTCATCTTGTTATCAGATCGGTGAAGGTCGATCTCTCACCGGCTCTTAGACTATTGTAAAATAAGATAATCAATGTAAGATAAAACTAATTCATTAGATTATGAATTTTCTCCTCTACCTAAAGTGGTCATGCAGAGATCTTTCCTAAGCGATCTGACCGTTTTTGTGTACTTTAAGTTAAATTTTATGTTAAAAGTGATTTCTAATTTTTAAAATTGCTTGATTCTATAAGTAATTAATGATTTATTCATTTATTATTTATGGGATCAAGCATAAAACAGTATTAATGTTATATTTTTCGTGTCTAATATTTCTTACTAACACCTAAGTACTTGTTTTCCACTCATATCAAAACGTTACGTTATAAATTAGCTGTACATAAATACTATTGATTTATCAACACATGAATAATTTGTCAACATCCGTCCCAATGACCACAAGCTCTTAAACTACTAGACGTGAGTACTCACATTAATTGCACCATCCATTCAGGTTTGCTGGTGGCTGCACTCTGCATTAACATCGCTCTAGGCTATCAAATGACGTAATGAAGTCTGTTATGTGCAAGTATAATTTTGTTTCGCAATTAGCTAAAAGGTAAAATTACTAAGTCAGTTATTCTTTTTTCGGTGATAAAGAAAATATACTTAATTATTGAAATGCAAAAAAACTATTACATAATATGTTATAGTAAAATACTTAAAATAAAAAAAAATATTATCTTAAACTGTTAATTCATATCCGTGTTGCGATATAAAAAAATAAAAAAAATCGCTCCAAGTAAGGGCTGTTTAATGTTACAGTTTCCATGCTTAATGTTGTGATATTAGATAATTTACATCATTAATTACAAATATATGAACAAGATGTACTTATGTAAGGTTTATGAGAACCAAAAGGTATTAAGACCACTACATATATCTCAATAGTAAATCCGTCAAACAAATTGGAAAAATTTGAATTATAAAAGATCTTGCATATATACATATACATATTATATATACAAATACACAGCTAAAACATAAAAGTAATCCTAGTACACAGTGCTTTTTTTTCTAAAAGATGTAACTGTCACAATTAAGACGAATTCAACAGCATCTTATTGTCATAATGCGTCAAATCGTTGAAACTGCAGAGTGTTCCAAAATAATGGAGACAAGTTTTTGCTTACAGTAAAAATATTATTTGATTTTTTAGCCTAAATTACTTTGTAACTATAAAAGTTGCTTCAACATATTTTATGTTGAATACTTTCGAGCTGTTTAAGCTGTAGAGACTTTCAAAGAACCAGACTAACTAAAGCTCTGTTCTAATCATATCAACAAGGCAAAAACGTTAATAAATTACAAAAAAAAATAACACTAAACTAACTATTTTAATGCGCATCATTGCAAAAACGTAAAAAAATTAAATGCGCACCGAGACTTATGACTATCACAATGATTAAAAAGGTATTGAAAAGAAGTTTTATCTCTTTATCATCATACTAAACATCTTGAGGTCCCGAGTTCGAGTCGGGCAGCAAAAAAATGTTAGAGAATGTATACTTTCAATTTTCTAGTAAAATTAACATTGCTGGATTAGATATGTGTCCGGTTGGTGCAAGGCTTGCCACTATCACGTTGTGGGAATTTTATTGTCTTCGGCTAGTCGTGCCTTTGCCTACCCCTTTGGGGATGTGGGAGTGAAGATACTTTACTTTTTGTACAATGCAAATAGCATTCGTTAATTAGTTTTCATCAAAAATAAAGAGCTTACTTCTCAACTACGAGTTACAGGTGGATCTGCTAGGGAGTGTGCTTTCCAGCAGACCCACCTGTGACTCGTGTTGTCAGACACTTTCATTGCAAATTATTTCATAATCTGGCACAAGTACAATTATAAGCCACATACGGGCATTATTTGCGTTTGATATAAGTATTTGAAAATACAATTTGAAAAATTAATAGGTATATATTAGGGTTTTTCCCCGTGTTGGTCCGCGCTCATTTGCAGAATAGACCATCTGCTTTCTTGCTAGGCAGCTCACTAAAGGCGAGCTTAGGCTTACCGTCACTAACACTGTGATATCTGACTAGGTGGTAGAGTTTCGCAGCGACTTTGACATGTTGTTCGGAGGATAAGGCAGCCAGCAAACTTGCTTATGCTCATGGCATAACGTCACGTGAATTTCTAACCATCAGGAAATCCGTCTGATTGTTTGCCTTCCAATATCATGAAGAAAAGAGTGGCTCTGGTGTAGAGCATGACCTTTAGACCAGTTAAAAGGCAACCACTATTATTTTTCACTGATTAACACAACTAACTTATTAACCACACTCTAGAAGACCCATCTTTATTGCTAGATATGTTATCAATATTGGCAGTAAGAGGACACAATTATTCAAATAAAAGTTGGTTTTCGGTAGTGTCAGTACGCTTAATATAGTCGAGCTGTCTAATTTTCTTCAGTTTGTCAGCCATCAAATGTCACTGATTATATCGTTATATGTTCATCGATCAACATGGTAACATTACATAAAATAAGCTCACAAAGCTCCTAAAGATAACAAATACGCTTGACCGCTTTTAGCGGCCCAAGATGACAATGGTAGGTAAATCTTTTGTGACATCAATTTTCAGGATAATTTATTTTTAATGTAAAATATTTTCCGCATTTATTTGCATCATCAATTTTAACCCTTCCAGTAAATTAAATTTTCTTTATAAATGGTGTATTTTTGGTAAACAACATCTGTTACAGATCAAAACATTTCCAAGTCGTTTTGAAAATTTATTTTAATTGCTATTATGAAAAAGTATCTTTAGGTACGTATCTCTAAAGAAATAGGCAAGTAGAAGGTAGATTCACCCTTTAACCGAAAACGCTAAGTCCCACAGTGTGATTAATGACATACCTGTTGTCATTTTCTTTTCATTGTCCGACTCGAAAATCAGACCTGAGACCTAAAGAAGCCAAATCCGATGCCGGATTACTAGACCACAGAGGCGATCGAAATGTTTTTGCAATATTAAACTGATACAAATTGACAACCATGAGCAAATTTCTCTTCAAAAAATGTGAAATGCGACGTTACTGTTCGGTGCAGCTATGCATAAAATATATGGTACAGTTGTTACGAAGTTACGCAGAGTTCATTTATAAAGAAGTATATCTTAGTTATTCATTATTTATCGTAAGTAAAAACTATTCCTAGTATAATCACAGTATTAAAATGTTACTTTATTTTTATTTACAAGGCTGTAACTATTTTACAAGCTAACTAAACATTTGAGTTTGATGATATTAAATTACAAAATGAGTAAAAATGAGCCTAAGAACTCACGAAGCGGTTTTCACCAGCGCGAGCGGTTTTCACCCGCGCGAGCGGTTTTCTGTAGAATGTAGATTGATATGCAAAAAGTAAGAGCACATTTCACGACGCGTTTTACACCCGCAGCGCCCGCGGTTGTTTGCGGTTATCACGGCAGCGGTCGCCCACCCGTAGAATCGTATAAGTTTGTGAGAGATGATTTCTACCGCGACGACTGTGTGACCGCACAAATTACCGGTCTCGTGAGTTTTGAAATAAAACGGCAGTTTCGCGATCGCCGCGGGCTGGGGAAAACCACTCCGTGTTTTTTTAGGCAGTATTCATTGTGAAAAAAGATTTTGTGAGATAACTCATAATTAGATAGTGTTAATTTAAAGGTGCTAGGCCGTAAATCAAGTAAAGTAAGTAAATCAAGCGCTTTTACCCTGTGAGTGCTTGAAGCATGGTATTTTCTACCGTAGGTTGAAAACAGCGCTACAAATTCTATAGGTTCATCCTAGTCGCTGACTAAAGAGCGTAACTTGTTCGCGTTTAACCGCACCTGGCCGCCTTCGTACGCAGTGCATGAACTTGCACCTATTATTATATTCCAGCTATTGTTAATCCCGTCATCAATCAGAATAATCTATTATTACAAAATTCACCAAATACTCAATATCTAAAATTAAATGTAACATAAATTATAATAGCAGAAGGCAGATTAGCGGTCAGGGTTGTGTCCGGTTGTAACATTCACAATATTATATGGGATCGTTAAACTAGAACGGAAATGTCGACTGCGGTAAAGCGTCCCACATTACCGCGGCTTCTGGCTACCACCGTGACCGCTGCACCGATGTAAGCTCCAAATGAGTTGGAGGCTATATCGCTAATTTACTTTATTTAATTAAAAATATTTGTACATTGATTTTCATAATATGTGCAGGGAAACAGACGTTTTGATTTCCAGATAGTACATAATACACGTTGACTGCTAGCAACGGAGAAGTTATAGGTAGATTAGCAGTTTGATTAAACCTAAGGTTATCAGCTCCTCGATCCTCTTTCAGGAAATTTTGACCCAGCAATTTAGTCATGATTAAGCGACGATATTACTAGCAGGACTATGTATTTTGTAGCAATGCAAGTAGCTATTTGACGGTCGATCGATACGCTAGCCGACTCGCTTGCATTTATCGCGTATTAATTGTTAATCTCAGGAAATTCGTCTGTTCGATTGTCAGTCAATATAATACAAAAACATTGATTAGTAGGTAATAATAAATAATAAAATATACATTATATTATACTTTGCCTTTGGCCTCAAGTTGGCAACGCACCACTATCACTTTTGGTATCTTTAGGCGGCTTGAATTTCTTACCATCAGGAAACCGTCTGCTTGTCTGCCTTCCAATATCATAAAAAAAACGGGTTGCACTCTGGGAGTGCCGGCAGAAGGGAAAACTTGAATGTTAACGTTTTGAATTTTTGATCATTTGAATGGTTAGGGAATAATTTTGCACGAATTGCTTTAATTATCAGTATGAAAGTACTATCATTTATGCACAAATATTATTTTCATATTAATAACCTGCGTTTGGCAGCAAAGTAAGACCACATGACGGATACGAGCGTCGTCATATTATCTGTACAATATACAACGAACATTGCTCGTCTACACATAAAGCTTATTTGATAAGATGGAACAAATAGAGCAATGTCTATTGATAACGTATTTTTATTTTAGCACTTGCCCTGTGCAAATTTAAAATGTTGTAGTCTTTACAATTTATAGAAAATGTCTATTGATGTTAGTTAGTTATGTAAGTTTGCCGGCTACCTTACCCTCCAAACCAGAACACGTCATGACGTTATGGCGGCAGGAATAGGTAAGGCGGTGGTACCAATCAATCATTTTGTATTTCATAACAGTTAAATTAAATTATGGCTTTTACAGAATTAATATTTATGTGAATCAATAGTACTCTAATACAGTAACTAAATACGTAACACGAAATGGCAAAACGCAGATTTGCGGTCAACGTTATGTGCAGTTGAAAAGCTTACAATACTGGGTTCATTAAACTAAAACGGATATTTTGACTGCGATATTTTATATTGGAAACATATTAGTAACATTTTTATGGCATTATACAACGAATAAACACACAATTCTTACGTTGAATGTTGGTACGAGGTAACCGTTGATAGACACTATGAACGTTATAGGTGCATCACTGATATGTGGCCAGGGTGCTGAGCCTTTTGTGCAAGTATACCATTTACCCTACCCTCCGAGTCTGGAACATGACATTTTAGCGACAAGATTAGGTAAGGCTTTGGACCCCGACTTGGACAAGTTGCTGTATAGTACTCTAATACTACTGGTCTAGTTGGTATATGAAGTTGTCTCCATAACTATCGCCTGTAGACACTATAGATGCTATAAGTTCTCCCTTGTTGATCCAGGTGCCTTTGTAGAATAGACCATCTTCTTTGCTGTGTCAGGCATAACATCAGCGCTTGCCGTTGACGTGTTCCTGTTCAGAGAGTAAGGTAGCCGGTAAACTTACTTTTGCTACAGGCCTTACATCGCGGGATGTAGTAAGGTGGCAGCGCACCACTTCCACTTATGGTGTCTCTAGGCGGTGTGATTTTCTTACCATTGAGAAATCCTCCTGCTTGTTTGCCTTCCAACATCATAAAAAATCCAGGATATAAGGCCTATCATTGTGTAAGTTTATCGGCTACTTTAGTCTCCGGACCAGATCATGAAACAATAACAAGTCGGCGAGAATAGGTAAGGTACGGTCAAGTTTCTGTCAACCACTATTAAGCTAATGCATATGTTGGAAATGACCCGTGTAACCTACGATTGCCTCTTAAAAGCTGCCTGGCAGGAAGGCTGATGATCTATTCTACTCAAAGGACCCGGACCAACACGGGGAAAACTATTAAGATCTAAGTGTTAATACTAACATACATACATATCTTCACGCCAAGTCCCTTACGTGGCAGGCAGAGAGTATCGAGTGCTAGCTCTCACGATCCTGACAAACCTGTCTGGCTTCCTTCACTTTATTAATATTTTTTAAAAACACGCCAATTTCGGAGACCCCTGACAAAAACCCTCGGATAATATTCAAGTGATCTGATCGTTGAATGTCAACCTTGGTTTCCCTGGATACCTTCATCTATCCACATTCGCATTGTATATCTGTTTTGTCAATATTTCATATGTCATTATTTCCACATGACCGAACTAGCGCCCTTTTCATTTTAACACCAAAATTTTCTTTCTATCCCACTTTTGACCAGATCTCACTGTTACGAATGCATTCAGCGAGCGTTAACCCACCGATTTTCCGTAGCGCTCTAATTTCAACCGCATCTATCCTACTTTCATGCTATTTCTGATATACCCAACTCTTGCTTCCATACAATAACGTTGGGGTAAGCACAGGATTACGCAAAGCGAGTCTAGCTTTTTGACTTTTGAGTCGTCTCGCTTTGAAATAACTTACCCAACCGTCCATTCACACTATTTCCCGCACACACTCTCTTTTTTACATCCGCGGTATGCATTCCGTCCCTGCTAAAAGCTCAAACAAGATATACAATTTCATTCACTTGCTCAAACACTACATCATCAACTAAAACTTTTACATCCGTTCTGGCAACGCCTCTTTCAAACACCATTATTTTGATTTTCATCGCATTCAAATGTAAGCTCCTTTGTTTACAATGTCCTTTCATAGCTGTGACCAGTGTTTGCAGCTCAGATGGTGTAGAGCCCAAAAGTACTGCATCATCTGCATGAAGCAAGCAGTTCACCACTTGGTCGCCCATACGCATTCCCACATTCAATGATCTTAACCTTTGAAGACATTTGTCCAAATATAAGATAAACAAGTGTGCTGACAACAAGTATTTATAGGCAACGTTTATTTTTGCCAAGGGGTAAAATAACTGTTTTGTTATACAATATACATTAATGTCTATATTACTCCTTTTTTAATCTTGGTCCCCTGTGTAGTACGTGCCATCTGCCTTTTGGTCTGACAGCTCATAAGAGGCGAGCATAGGTTAAAGTACGGTTCCTATAATCAACAACCGCGATCTGTCAGGTTAGCTTGCTTCTTAGCTTGCCTTAAAGTAAGCCCATAGTCAAAGTAAGCTCATAAGCGTTGCTGATAGTTATACTAAATGTTTTGAGTTAACAATCGGAAACAAACGACTGTAGTTAGATTTTGTTCTATTTGTACAAAAAACAAACATTCGAAATCAAATAGACTCATGATATTTTTTTGTTTTATTTGTGGATATTTCGGCGTTGTTCCGTAGGCCGTGGCCACATAGTATCTCCTACTAGTTTGTGGTGGTCACGATGGGACTGCGGCAAAGAACATCTACTGACAGATGAGCATGTCAACTCTCCGTCTAATTCTTCTTTTTGTAACATCCTCGCCACTATCATTTTTGGGCACTAGCTTTGTCCCTACACTTTACGGTACTTTTAGTATATTTAACAAGGCACTGACCAACAATTGGATCCCACGCCTGGACCAACTTAAAACCGTCTTCCCTATTGAAATTTTTTGACTAGGCGAGGAATGTTGTAGGATTCTGTAGAAACTATTTGTGGTTTATGTAATTCTATCCAGTGGTTGGTGGATGAATCTAAAACATGTTCAGTGATAGCAGACTTCGCTAAAAATATATTGTGAGTCTCCCGTATAAACAATTAAAAAATGTTAAAAATACGCGCCGATTTAAGTTTAAAATCATACAAAACGACTCATTTCTTGAAAAGGATTCGGGCCATAATGGATTAAAAATAAAACCATTAAAACTATTATACTAGTTGGCATGAGTGGGAATTCAATGAGGAAAAGCATAAAAAAGTCTTAAAAATTTCAATACAAAAATCTCATTAAAAGATCATTTATCTGAAAAACGTCCAACCAACGAAATCACAATACAGAAAGAATGTAAAGGGCCTGTTTAAACAGGAAATCCCATTTTAAAGGTCGTTAAAGCATCCTGTGGGTACTTGCAATACCTCAAGGGACATTGACTATAATTGCCATTCTTAGATTTGGCATCATTGGGGAATTCTTAAGTGATTTTAAAGGAGTTTCGATGTACAAGATTGTTTTAACATACTTATATTCGTTTTACTCATTAAGTTAAAGAATTAATTTACATTTACCATATTAATTACAAGTATCTATACTAAGTGATCCAAGTTAGTGGTCTTAGAAGATGAGTTATTATTTTATTTATGCATTTTAGTGTTAAAATAACATTACTTGTGTTGCAGTTTTCAGTAAATTCTTGTCTCTTTAAGTTGACTTATAGATTTCTTTGAGTAATAAGACAACCACTTACCTTTTGTTTGATACAAGATGATTTTTTATAAATTAAAATAAATCATAAATAATAATTAACTAATTTATTAACTGCTACTTTTTAGCTGCTTTTTGAGTTCAATGTAGAAGTGTATTAATCTAAAAGGTCTTTATATTGCTTACCTTGTTAACTTTCTCAGCATCTCAGTTCGAGTAGTTGTACAAAAAGTAAGTATCTTAG
>NJDC01006632.1:7508-20077 GCA_002245475.1 Calephelis virginiensis | reverse complement strand
CACACACACACACACACACACACACACACACACACACACACACACACACACACACACACACACAAATCTAATTTATAACAACCTTAGTTTTGCGTCGGGGTTAAAAAATAATTTAGATTTAAACATGAGATATTACATAACTTAGTCGTAATTCAATTTACAACATCGCTGCAGATAGAACCGTCGCATAGCGAGCGTAATCAAGCCCCAGCGATTCGCCAGCTCATTAGTCCACGGCAAATTAAACCAAATCATTCTACAAAATGTTCGTAATAAATTATAAAGCGTTGATGTATAAGCATTCAGTGCAAACACCTTCATTTGAATTTTTTGCTTTTTAATATGATATTTGCTAGATCGGAACATATATGTGCATTCATAGAAATAAACTTCAGCGAATGAACCTTGAAAGTAAGATAAATACGATCAAAAGGAGAGCGCTTTGGAAAATCTTTAACATAACGCTCGCTGACCGCATTCGCAGCAGTTAGATTCGAAAAACAGTGTTGGTGTAATAAGAATAAGAATAAGAAAGGGCATTATCCATTTGTTCGGTAATGCAATGCGAATAAGCATATAACATTCCACGATTAAATCGCTCGGGTTCTATCTTACCTTATTTTATTTTAGTTCAGGAAAACTCATAGAAATAGGAATATACAAAGAAGTGTATCAATGTTCTATAGCAAACTTAGTTGTATAAATACCATTGGAATCGACATATAACTTAACAACATCTCTTTGTCTCTTTTAACAAATGTTGATATTGTGTACGCCGAAAGAGATAACGACATTTTTGTCTATGCTTATTTTGGCGTCGATTTAAAGTGACGTAATGACAGTTCTCATGTTGGCCAAGAATCCAATAGTGTTCAATTTTTATAGCGATGTACTGTTACAACTTGTGGCAAGGGGTGCTCAAACCTCTCTATCTGTCCGATAGTGGGTAGCTGAGCGCACGGGCATGCGATCCTGAGCTACTATAGATCACATTCCTGTTTTCCCTGTGGCTATAGTATCCCGCCCTTCCTGTTCCAATCTTCCCGTCATCATCCCATCTCAAAGCGCGGCTCCCTCCCGATTACCGCATAAAGTCTGACTCGGCAAGGAAGGCAAACACAACGCAGATATGCAACGTAATTTGGCGGACTCGGCGGATTAGCGAGGCAAGGTGGATGACCTAGGGCGGCGGTGGAGGGCGTATAGTCATCGCCAGCCAGAGACTGCTGCCGACCCCGCCTCCAGTCATAACCGTTTTCCGTTCCACTGGCCCAAGGAGTGGAAGGTCAAGTGTGTGCGCCTGTGTGAGCGCGAACGCTTGCGCTCCTTAAATATATCCTGCGCATCTGACCGCTTCCGAAAACTGGACTCCGAGTACGTAAAAGTCCTGGGGCGATGGGTGGAGGTAGAGAGATCTAGCCTGATGCAAGCTGGGCTTTGTCTGATACCTGCACTCAGGCGGTCTCGGGGGTGTGAGTACACGCCGTGGTCGTTTTTGCTGCATCTGGGACGACAGCGCGGATTCGGCAGCACCCGGGATGACAAAGCAGCCCTGTTTAGGGCGGCACTGCATTCCTCGCTCAGCCGGGGAAGGGGCTAGAAAAGGTGCCCTAAGAAAAGCTCGTCTTATAAGAGGTGGTAGTAACTGCGGCTGCCATCGCATCACTTAAGTCGTGGTCGACGTTTCAACATAAGCCATCTTCGGGCGCATGAGCGCCAAACCACCGGCTAGGAGTCGAAGTGGTCGCCGTGACCGAAATCGGTCGGAATATCATTCATTTTATTACAACTGGCGATATTTTATTTTACATTCCCAGAAAAGAATATTTGGACAAGACAAGAATGTATACCATTGCCACTGAAAATATCAATCACAGTCTAGTTTAATACGAATTCTTTCAAGTGCTTACTTAAAAGTAAAGAAAATGGTTTGAATGTAATCTATTTTTTTTTTTTGTAATGATAATGAATCTTGTAATAAATATGAAGAGTTAACTTATATAAAGAATAAACATATTTGCACGCCACGATGTAAAAAAAACGTGCTCGCGAAAAATAAACAAATATTCTTTCTTTCGTTTACTTTCTTTTCCCTATTTAGGTATAAGCCAATTGAGTAGCACAAAGTAAGTAAGGTGATAGTTGCGATTTCTTTCGGTAGGTAAATAATAATTCTTATCTATTTGCCTAAACTTAACTATCAATTGTCACGAATAGATCATGTATCGATATCCGTACTCTACTTTTTCTGGACAGCCTTATAATGTCAAAATGGCAGGCATATTTAGTAGCCGATGGCAGGCTTTTCGTAGGTATTTTATGTCCATATACTTACGGCCAATATTAATAATCAATCCTAATCCAAAACTTGCTGTCCAAGATTGACATTTTGATCCATTTTTATGTTATCGCTTGCCAATAACATATCTGTGGACAGGATAAATATGGCAATCAGGTATGGGATAGGCCGCCGGATACGCAGCTATCTAGATTGCTTGAAATCCATTAGATTGAGATACATTATTAACATTGGCCGTTAGAGGTCAATGGGAAAACTCGAATGTTTGTGAATAACATAGTAGTAGATACAAGCTGTCTTGAGGAACTGTATAAAACTGTTCGAATAATGTAGTAGTAGATACGTAAATACATGAGATCACAATGCGAAACAGTTTTAAACTTTTTCAATTTCAATATTGGTCTGAGGCCATTTTGCTATTGAGCTAAAGACTTATGTTAACAATCTCAAAGATTATTCTAATGTGTTTTTTTTTTTCATAAAATTAAAAAAATCCCTTATGTGTGATTTAATGTAAAGTTTGATATTCTACAAAAAAGGAAGAAGTGAGTACTGGTGATCTCTAAATAAAAGATAATTCATGGCCCTAGTGGTTTGTGTAATTTAATGTTTACTTTGAAAATCTATAAAAACTAAAAATTAAAGTAGGTATATAAACAAAAACTAAAACACGTTAAACCCTATTGACATACTGCCTCTCCCAGTATAACAATTTACTCTATTTTTTCCAAAGTAGGAAGTTGCTATTTTAGATAAGATAAATTACTGATCAACTATAAAACATTAAAAAAGTTTTTTTTGTTTACAATAATTGTCAAACGCTTTATACCTTTCATTTTTTGTCTTAGGTCATTTGGTTTTACTCCTTATTTTCTATACAACTTAAAATACATGATTTTGAAGTATTTTTATGTGACATCCAATGTTAATATTTGTCATGATAGGTAACCATCCAAAGCTTTGTCAGCAATGTCCCAAACATTTATTTTTCATGTATTTTTATAGCTTGCCTTCGATAAATTCCCTTTATTAACCTTGTCTCCCTCGCACAGACCCACGCCTCGTCTGTTGCAATAATCATCTTCTTATTGTTTCAAAAAAAAAAAACTTTGTATTAAACAATCTACAAATTCAAATTATTTTTATTTTGTAGGTAAGGCATCTTACTCTTAAAACACGTCAATGTTACTTACCTAAATAAAGTTATCCATATACAAATAATTACCTACATCACAAAATAAACTTAACAATATTTATAAACCGTATAAACCGTTGAAAATCTCACCTTCTTACTCTGTTTTAAATTTATAGTTCATCGGGTTTTAATGGTATAAATGTACAAATATTTTTATATATGTTAATCGATTTCTCCGTTACTTCAGCATCGATTTCAATTTTTTTTCTGTATATAAAAAAAACGCAGTTTTGAGTCTCATTGCCATCAAGTCTGGATCTCATACTAGAAATCCCATGGAAATCGAGGAAAATAAATAAATAAATATCTCTGGACAACTTACACAAATTGAATCTAACCCCAAAGTAAGCACATTAGATGCTTGTGTTATGGGTGTTAGTCAACGATACTAATACATAGAAATGCTTAAATAAATACCACAATAAATTTAATAAACACCCAGACCCGGAAATACAGACATCTAAATGTTCATCACACAAATGCCTGCCCCCGTCGGGAATCGAACCCGAGCCTCGTAGTTGATCGGTGCAGTTAGGTTCACAGTTTTGCTGCGTTAAAATTATAGTTAGGGGTATTTGGCGCCATTGTGAATGAGTGTGGTCGTGATTTTTTCATTATTATTGAGTTTCGTGTTAATATTAAGAAGTGAAATCGGTTAATTTAGGTGGGAATTATAGTAATTTTGTTCAGTGAGCTTGAGTAACGAAGCTACCGCTTTACTCAAGACCCTGACCTGACATGACTTTGTACATAATTACTAATGACTGTATAAGTATTAACTAACTTTACTTTGGCAAAGTAGTCGTCAAAAACGATCGAAAGCCATATTTATAAAAGAATAAGAAGAAAGTTATAGTAATTGAGCTTTCAATTGTAAAAATTATCACTTTCATCGGAACATGGGATACTAGCTACGAACCATAATTCAATTTACAGCCTGACTGGAGATAGACTCGTCACAGAGTGCACGTCATCGAAGCTCAGTGATTCGCTAGCTGATTACTCCAAATCAAAGCAAATTAGACCAAATCATTCTACGAAACGTTACGCGCCATAAGTAATAAAGCGTGAAGGTAAAAGTTTTCATTGAAGCAAGCTAACTGTTTTAATTTTTTATCCCCGATGGAAAATGATTGGTTTTACATGTTTGACATATTTGCGTGTGTGTCTGTGAGTGCGTGTATGCGTGTGTTGTATATGTGTGTGTTTTGATCCAAATGTTAAAACTGACATTATTGAGATGGTTAAGACTATTTACGAGATGGTCTCCTGTAAATTTTACCTACTAATGATTTTGAGTTATACGTCTTAGTCATGTAAACATTTTGAGATATATGTGAAATTTTTAGGGATCACCTCGAAATCATGACTACGACCATTTCCAAACTTCCTATTTAATTTGGTTCGCTGTTGACCGAGTAATCTTATAGGAAATAAAATAAAAAAAATGTAGTGTTTAATTAATTATGTCATCTTTAGAGAGTAGGTTATAATGAAAAGGTTAGTGAATAATTGGTAATGTAATGATTTACTTTAATTGAATACTTACTTACTAATGTATAATTTACTACAACTAATGTAACGAACAAAAACAAATTGATATAAATATTATTATAATTGAAATAAATAATACCTTTATCAAAACCCATATAACCTAGCAACAGGATTAGACTAAATCTGTTATTTTCTTAAAAATCTAATAGATTCTGGAATACATACAAGCTGATAGAAAATAAAAATTTTATAAGTAACATTTAAGTACTCAAATAGTAGTTTTCAAGTTAATGACATTAAACATTACAATTTGAAATAAGATTTAAAATTAGTTCAAAAATTCGTAAGCCTGAACATCAAAAACATGACCACAATACCATCAATCATATTAAGTAGTGATTATTGTATCTCTATCCCTCACTTGATGTATACTTATCTCTACCGGAACCAACATCTCTATTATAGACATAATACAAATTATAAGATATAAGATTATATCTATAAATTACGAGATATTAGATTATATCTACAAGTAATACACAAGGTGTTTATAACTGAAAATTTATTTTTAAGAAAAAAAAAAGTATCTTCACGCCCATATCTCCGAAGAGGTAGGCAGAGGCACAATCAGGGCACCCACGACTAGCTGAAGATACTAAGTCCCACAATGTGATAGGTGGCAAGCCTATCGCCAACCGGGCACATATCTTATCCCGAGCAACATTTGTTTGTATTAGAAAATTGGAAAAACCCAATTTTTTTTTTGTTGCCCGACCCGGGATTCGAACCCGGGACATCATGCAGTCAAGTCCGACAACTGAACCACTAGACCTCAGAGGCGATAATTAATATTTAATAAGTAATTAACTTTAAGTAATATTTAATTATAACAAATTCCAAATAAAAATTGTCCGTGATTGCAAAAGAGACTAGTTGCAAATATGCTTGACACCTATCATATTGCGGGTCTTAAAGTTTTCGGCTAGTCGTGGATGTCCTAGTTGTGCCTATGCTTAAACTTAGGGGATACTGGTGAAAATACTTTTCTTTTATAACAAAGTGAAAGAGTATTTTGCGATATCCAGACATCAAGAGCATGGTGCTTTAAAAAAGCTTTGAGAACTTTGAAATTATATTATTATGTATTTTGTAAACTGTATTATTTACATAATTGTATACAATTCTAATTAATACTTTTTTATATGTCTTCGCGCGGGTTGTGGTCATATGGCTCAAAGCCCTGGATGCTGTTAAAAATGTTATGACTGGATATAATAAATCATAAAAAAATAAAACGTAAAGTATTTCAACAATTAGATGGATAAATTTACTATGGATAGACGTATTAATATCTGCACTGAGTAGAATATCATTTAACTATAAGCGTTCTCCCTTAAGTGGATCAACTCGTACACCTTTCCCATACCTTTTGTACAAAACCAAACAATAATTTGGAGTACTAAAACACTAAGAACACGGTTACAGAAGCGTCAATTACATTGTTGGGTGAACACCTGTCGATTTCACTCAGTGTATCTCCAAATCTATATACAATAATAATCTCTGCCTAATCCAGAATAGTAATTACAGAATTAACGCGGATTGCTAAATCATGATATTGAACAGTGATTAACTATACAAAAATATGTACTTATAGTTAATCATAATCTATGCTACATATGTATACTATGTATCTAATGAAAATAGAAATAGTATATACCTAGATGTTTTCAAAAGAAATTGTTTAAAATTAAGGTACTTACTAAAAAAATTCTTGTTAAGACATTATTTATTTTTTTTGAACAATTTCATTAAACATTTGTATTATGTATTAAACTTATTTTAAATAGGTTCTAGGCGTCTTAGCATTCAAAACTTAGACTATAAATAGATAGAACTTTGTTGTCCATTAATTCTGCCAATTATCTCCACCATCTCCGTCAATTAATAGGAAAATATATAAAAAAAAACACCTTTCAAGGGAATAGATATATAAATAAACAATCACCCAAATTTCGAGAGGGATGGTTACAATCTAATGCATGTACTTCAGTGATAAGTAAAATAAAGGACGTTTGGAAGTGTATGTTGAGAAAGTAATAACAATAAACAATCTTATCTTAATATATATATAAATCTCGTGTCACAATGTTTGTCCTCAATGGACTCCTAAACCACTTAACCGATTATAATAAAATTCGCACACCATGTGCAGTTCGATCCAACTTGATAGATAGGATAGCTTACATCTCAATTTATCACGGGCGACGCCGCGGGTAATAGCTAGTAATATAATGAAAATCGTTAACAATCTGGCAGTTTGAGGAATCTCGCCACACTAGTCTTCTTTGACCTTAGACCATAGTCCTTGTTACAGCCTCAAATGTTGATACGTCAAAACCTAAAAACAAAACACAATTAATGTTAGATGATTTAATGTGTATTTAAGTATGGTGATGCAATGCGCAAATATAAAAATTAGAATTTATATTTCACCTAGCCGAACCGGCTGACTTCATATCGCTTGATATTAACGGCTACGTGCTAATCGGTTTGTTTGGATTCTCGGTTTTCTCCTGACAATAAGTAATACAACAAAAAGGATTAGTAAAATTGGTCTATCCA
The DNA here is from genome assembly GCA_002245475.1 of Calephelis virginiensis. Taxonomy (NCBI): domain Eukaryota; kingdom Metazoa; phylum Arthropoda; class Insecta; order Lepidoptera; family Riodinidae; genus Calephelis; species Calephelis virginiensis. The sequence continues at coordinate 12,464 of NJDC01006632.1, read as the reverse complement.
TTTAGGCGTGATACGATAACCACGGGAAGTGATAATTAATTTTCATAATATATGTAGAGTATTATACAAACGTTCCAAGAGAATCTAACAAAATAACGAAAGCGGTTGACCGGAAAACATTTAAAAAAATGTCTTGTAGAAAATACAAGAGTTAATTATAAAATACGTCTAGAATAAAACTCCACCAAACGCCGACGATGAGAAATGAAGAAAGTAATAGCTATGATATTTTTTTTTATGTTATAGGAAGGCAAACAAGCAGACGGATTTCCTGATGATAAGAAATTCACGCCGCCTAGGGACACCAAAGGTGGTAATGGTGCGTTGCCAACCTGAGGCCGGGATGTTAGGCCTCGAGCAAAAGTAAGTTTACCGGCTACCTTACCCTCCGAACCGGAACACGTCATGACGTTATGGCGGCAGGAATAGGTAAGGCGGTGGTACCAATCCGGGCGAGTCGCTGCCAAACTCTACCACATAGTCGGATGTCACGGTGTTAGTGATGGTAAGCTTATGCTCGCCTTTTACGAGCTGCCTGGCAAGGAAGGCAGATTTTCTATTCTACAAAGGAGCCCGGACCAACACGGGGAATACTACCAATGTAATAATAAAACAACAGAACACAGATACAGTAGCATCAATCACGTTAGTACATGAACTGTCGATTCCAAGCGATGTATTTCAATCGGAGACTCGGTGTATATTAATCTTCACATAATCCAACATTGCAATCACAGATTCGATGGGAATCACAGATCCGATACTAAGAAAAAACTGTGATAGAACAAACATTACGCAATACAGAAAAAGAGATATGTCTATTCGTACATGCACTGACATGTTAAATTAGAGATGTTCCTGAAAATATACATTAAAATCAAGTTTCTTCTTATTCAAGATGTTTTAACTTTTGTTATTTTATGTATTAGTCTTATCCTGCCTGTTATGACTTTTTTGCAGTCTTGTGACCTTCCATATTTTTTATAATTTTATTTATTTTACTTACATCATACACGTAATAAAATAATAGGTATGTAACATATGATTTTTTTTCTCTTAGCCGTAATTCATATATTTACTATTACTATCTCAAGTATCTTCTTGCCCATATCCCCGAAGAGGTAGGCAGAGGTACAACCAAGGCACCCACGACTAGCCGAAGACACTGAGTCCCACAATGTGATAGGTGGCAAAGCCTATCGCCAACCCGACACATTTCTAATCTCGACCAACATTTTTTTATTAGAAAATTGGAATCCAATTTTCTTTGTGTTGGCCGACCCGGGATTCGAACCCGGGACCTCATGCAGTCAAGTCCAACACCCGGACCGCTAGACCACAGATGCGATTATCTCTATTACTATCTCAACAATAAAATAAGTAAGTAAATAATATTTCCTTACTTATTTTGTGTACATATCGTAGTCTAAGTTGTGTAGTATAATATATGTATATATAGCAGTAGGTACTACACTACTATATATATATACACCACCTTTAACTCAAGAAAATTGGTGGGGAGATAGTTTAGAATCGGGAGAAGGACATGAAGTACATTTTATCTCATTCAACAGTGAGGAAACTAGGAAAAACAACTTTTTGATTTTTTCCTATACAAACTGAACGAGCGGAACGAAGTTCGCGAGAATAGCTAGTTTAAGATAATTAAATTTAAATACTTCCACATCAACCAATTTGTCAACTAATTAGTAAATAAGTAATACCTAGAGATTTTTTTGCTGAGTACTATCTAAACTTATGCTAAATGTATGCTACGTATTTCCAATAAAACAAGAAGAAAAGAGATGGAACATTTTAGATATATCAGATTAGTCCCGACGCGACGTGTCAACTTAATGTGACGTTTCTAGTTTTCCATGGAATAGGTTACAAGTCTGTACTAATGTACATATACATAAATGCATGTTTTCTTCACGCCAAGTCCTTTACGGGGTAGACAAAGAGTATCGAGTGCCAAAACTTGCGATTCTGGCAGAGCTACCTGACTTCCAAAACATTCGTTAAACTTTTCGTACTAATACGTCGATTTAGGAGACTCTTTACCCGACCCGCGGATGATACCTAATTGATTTGGTCGTGGAATGTCAAGGTGAAAAGACCTTAAAGTTATGAAAATTGCAATATATGAAAAAGTGCAACTTTCAACAACAACAACATAATTATAAATACCATTGGAATCGTTATATAACTAAGCAACATCTTTTTGTTGGAGTTTACTCCTTAAGAAACGATTGGAGTTATAAGGCCAGGAACGGAAATTTTATGAGGAGTAAAATCAAGTGTAACACGAAAAGTTGAGGCGTTACGTAGAAAGAGACAAACATATGGAAGTCGTACCGCTTTAGTCCTTCAGTATTTTTTTCTCCTTCAGGACTGACGATCTCGCCCGAACAAAAGTCAAGTCGCCCCGAGCGGGTCGTCATTTGGCTCCGCCACAGTCGAGTTACGTATGACATTGACATCAGTCGAATAATTTAAAACGCAGTCGACTTGTTTTGTAATTTTTTTAACAAATGTTGATATATGCCGAAAAGCCAAAAGAGTAATGCTATGATATGTAATGACGTGCTATTAAAATTGTAGATGTTATATGTCAGTATTAGGACTTGAGTTGTCATTTACATTTTTTTATTAATGTTTACATTGTTGAGGTATAAAGGGTTAATAAAATCATGTATCGATACACTACTTTTTTTCTGAACAGCCGTAGAACGGCATTTTTCAGAACGGCAGCCCTATTTTGCTGCAGTGCAAATGAAAGTTCAAGTGAAAACTTCTTTAGCGGAGTTACGAACTTTTTAGGAACGGGTGAAAACTTCTAAACTCGCGTCAGGACACGTGACCTGATCATGTTTGTGTAAGATATAGCAATAAATGAATATAGTATTCTACTACATAAATCATAGTACTTTCATACCATTCCAAAATGTCAAAAATGCACAACTTTAATATTCAAGTTTTCACTTTTGCTGGTACTCCCGGAGTGCAACCCGTCGTTTATTTTTTCGGTATTTCATGCCCATACATTTAGAAGTCAATGTTCCGGTAGATTTAAGTTGATATAACACGAAATTGAAGTATTTAAATAAAATAATTTGACAGCTCTGTAATAAATAAATAGCACTGTAAAAGTTACACAAATTGAATTTAATCCCAAAGTCAAAGCACAAAACGCGTTTTGTCTTTTTCTATTACTATTATTGAAGGAAGTTTGGCACTCGATACTTTCTGCCTGCCCCGTAAGGGACTTGGCATCAAGATGTGTATGTATGTATTGTTGAAAGAAGAACAATAACTTAAATCTAGTTTAGCTGTTGAAAACGCATTCCGAGCATTCATTTTAAGATTTGATTTATATATCTTATTGGTACGACAAACATTTGTATTAATAGCATAGATTGAGGCAGTTTCAAATATGATAATCAAGTCATGTATAATAATCTGTGGTCTAGAGCACCAAGAACATGGATACAGTAGCATCAATCATGTCGTCCGGTGACCACCTGTCGATTCCACGCAATGTATCTCCATCGTACACTCGACGTATATTAATCTCCGGCTAATCCAACATCGCAATTACTAAACACAAATTGATCTTTGCTATTAGCAAACAGCTATGAATATAGCTGATATTTGAATCATTTCTGTATTTCGTACTGTCCTTAAGCATCTTTTACTTTATCCCACTCCAAAAAAGAGGAGGTTCTTAATTTGACTGTTTCTTTTTAATTTCATGTTGTATGTTTAGAATGCGATTACTCTGTCAATAGCCAACTGATTTTGATAGTTCTATTTTAAGAAGGATAGGTTATGATTACAAGATATAATATATTCTATATTTATTTTATTATGATCTAACCAGTTGTTTGTGAGTTATACTTATCCCGCCAGTACTCGCGCTTCATTTTGGGACACCAACAGTCACGTGTGGGTCGATAGGACTCAGATGTTATATAGATGATGTAATTCACAAGATATATATTTTTGAATAAACTAATGTGTTAGTCATAAATTTTACAATAGAACAAGTAATATAATTTGAAATTTCAATACATACACATACGTACATACATATCTTCACGCCAAGTCCCTTACGGGGTAGGCAGAGAGTATCGAGTGCCAGACCTCACGATCCTAACAAACCAGTCTTGCTTCTTTCACATTCATAATCCTTTTCATACAAACACGCCGGATTCGGAGACTCTTGACACCACCCTCGAATAATATCCGATTGATCTGATCGTGAAATGTCAGCCTTGATCTTCCCGGGTACTTACATCCATCCATATTCGCATTGTATATCTGCTTTGTCAATTTTCATCTGTCATTCTTTCCACATGACCGAACCAGCGGAGCATGCCCTTTCGCATTTTAATACCAACACTTTCTTTCAATCCCACTCTTTCTCGGATCTCACTGTTACGAATGCGGTCAGCGAGCGTTACACTACAGATTTTCCGTAGTGCTCTCATTTCTACCGCATTTATCCTACTTTCATGCTTTTTCTGACATACCCAACTCTCGCTTCCATACAGTAACGTTGGAATAAGCACAGAATTATGCAAAGCGAGTCTAGCTTTTTGACTTAAAACCTCGCTTTGGAATAGCTTACCCAACGCTCCATTCACACTATTCCCTGCACTCACTATCCTCTCTACATCCGCGGTGTACCTTCCATCCCTGCTAAAAGCACAACCAAGATGTACAATTTGTTTTATTAAAACAATCAACTTTACCTATACTACTAAAAATATGCTAGGAAAAAGTAACTTTATTTATTTCACTTTCGAAAACTTTGCCAGTTATTTACATTTATATTTAACAAGACATAACTATCATCAAAAGGGTACATCAAAATCCAGCAAAATCTAAAGATTTTTAGCCTCATTCGTTGATGATGTTGTACACTCTCTGATAATGTTGTAGCTTCGCGTA
>NJDC01006625.1:23298-38812 GCA_002245475.1 Calephelis virginiensis | reverse complement strand
CAAGTAATAATAGCTCACTAATATATTTTATTAAAACAATTATTAAAAAATAAAAACGCAGCCGGTAAGAAGCGGAACATGTCAACAGCAAGCGCTGCCGTTATGGCGACAGGAATAGGTAAGGCGGTGGTACCAATCCGGGCGAGTCGTTGCGACTCTACCACCTAGTCAGATGTTACGGGGTTCATGACGGTAAGCTATGCCTTAAAAGCCATGGTTACCTCTTTGTTACAAGGAAAGCCGGCTTGTTTGTTGTCTTAACTAATCCTTCCACCAAAATGACACTGTCGTGTTCCGGCCCTGAGGATAGGGTTGTCGGTAGACTTCCACATTAGACCCCACACCCCGACCATAGTAAAACAACGCACTTCTGACATCAATGGTGTCTAAAAGCTGTTGCCTCTTTACTATAAGGAAAGCCGTATGCTTGTTTGCAGTCTTATGTTGTTTTTTTTTATGATATTGGAAGACAAAAAAGCAGACGGATTTCCTGATGTTAAGAAATTCACGCCGCCTAGAGACACCAAAGGTGGTAATGGTGCGTTACCAACCTGAGGCTGGGATGTTAGGCCTCAAGCAAAAGTAAGTTTACCGGCTACCTTACCCTCCGAACCGGAACACGTCATGACGTTATGGCGGCAGGAATAGGTAAGGCGGTGGTACCAATCCGGACGAGTCGCTGCTAAACTCTACCACCTAGTCAGATGTCACGGTGTTAATGACGGTGAGCCTATGCTCGCCTTTTACGAGCTGCCTGGCAAGGAAGGCAGATGGTCTATTCAAAGGAGCCCGGACCAACACGGGGTAAAATAAATGTCATAAAAAATCCAACTTAAAATCTTAAACATTTGAAGACCAACTTTCGAACCTATGACCTACACTCAAGCAAAACAATCGCTACGCAGCAGTCAACAATAGATATGTATTGGTATGAAATTTTATTTATAAGTATGTCAAGTAGCCGACAGTCAAGGTAATCAAGAGGTCAGAGATTCGACTTCGCGCATTATCCGACTATATCAAATGAATCAACACACCCAGTGTGACTAAATCAAAAAAAAATATATGGTGAATAATGATAAAAAAAGCAGAAAAAACTTTGACAAAATTTTTGATACTTTGCTTATTTGCTAACGGCCAATATTAATAACATATCTACAGATAAATATAGGCCATCTAGAGATTTGTAGCTATGGTATTTTTGTTCATTATTGAAAATTAACTGATCAACTGATCTAAAATAGCACGATCTCTAATCTTAGATAGGTTATTCACATTGGCCGTAGACAAATCCAAGAATGATTTATTAATAATTTAACAATTTACCTCTTACAAATATTGTTCACAAATCCTATTAATATTATAAATGCGAAAGTTTGTAAGTATGGATGTATGGATGTTTGTTACTCTTTCACGCTCGAATGGCTGAACGGATTTGTCTGAAATTTGGAAGACAGATAGATTGTGACCTGGATTAACATATAGGCTATTTTTAATCCCGATCGCACACCGGGTTTCTGTGAAAACGCGGGCGAAGCCGCAGGTAGCAGCTAGTAATAGATACGGATAATTATTGCGGCACATAACATAATAACGATTTCTAAAACCATAACTGAATCGACGTTTTCTTATATGACGCTAACCCATAACGATTTGGCGCTGTTTTAGGAAGTCTCGATTTTATGGGATGGCCACACTGGTACTATTACTAACAACAATGAATAATTAACTGATTTATATATTACAAATACTTTTCACCAACAATATTGGATAATCTGTCGATAATGTGAGATGAAATACGAGTAAATGATTATTTTCTTAAAAAGCGCTGAACGCTATTCGCTTAAGAATTTTCAAGATTACGTGTTATTTTCAACTGACTCTGATCTTAAGTTTTCAATGTTTTATGTATATTATCTGATGTCTTACTGGGTGAATCGATTTCAATAATCGTTTTATGTTTGCAAATGTTTTCTGCTATCATTGGAATTTCAGCACGATCCGGTAAGTAATTTTTGAGTTAGGTTTTCTTTATCGCTTTCCTGGGATGAATTATTTAGCCTTGAAGTAGCATTAAAGCCTAAGTTAGCCCTATATTTAACTCCAAGTTAAATAACTTAATTGACAATTAAATTTAAGCTAGGAACATGTAAGCGGACGCTAAATGGTATAATATTAATAATACTAATTTTATAAAAAAAAACTGATTCAAAGGTATCTAGTTCAACATTTATAAGGTTATACATAAAACTGAAATTTATGAAAACGTATGATATACATATATGGTATTATAGTAAAATTGAAGTTGTTTTTTTTTATTTAGGATATTTCAGCATTTTCCCGAGCTTGGAAGAAAAAAATCACCACAAATCAGACTAGGCTCAGAGCTAATCGATAAGAAAATTAATAAAATATTCCCCAAACGATTAGAATCCTCTTTAGCTCAAATGACATTCGTCAGGGTTTTTAAAACTGATTTGTTTTTCTTTCCTTGGAAAATGGTGAAAACTTACTGTTTAACTTTTATAGATTGCAACACTCGTACCTTCAGCAACAAAAGTGGACAATCTATTGATGTATTAGCCGAGATAAGTGCCAGTGAAATCACATGTATATGCCCTGCTACGCAATCTAATGAGGTCGGCTCGTGCTCGGTATTGTTCTCGATGATCCGATTAAATATAATATAATTATCTCGGTACCCGCTCTTGAGAACATATAAATCACATGACCGGTGACTGTTTACATCGTGATTCTTCATAATTTGTGACATATCTGCCTTTGAAGATTTTTTATCCACATTAAATATGGCATAGACTAATTTTTACTTTAGAAACCTATCGGCAATACACTGAACGCACACTAGTTTGTAAAATTTATATAAAAATTACCCCCTCTCCCCAATTACACTCCTCTATTATCTATATTTTTCTGCTCTGATGCGAATCGCCTCGGGTTCAGAACGGACTATAAAGCTAGTCCGCTCTGAACCCCAGCTGCAAGAGGAGCCATCAATAGTCTGAATACAATGTATTCTAATTATTCTATATATAATTATGAAGATATGTAGCTAAACCAAACCCGAAGTTGAACGAAAACCCCTTGTTTGTATAAAAAAAATGGGTGCGTGTTTTTTTGTAAGTGCGTGAGAAGTTCTAATTGATTATTACATTATTAAAAAAATACAAAAATCTATAAAGAAAAATATATAAATCCCACTTATACGAAACTAAAACACATGCATGAATTTAGAAACATTTTTCTAAAGCAGGCAACTTCATGATGTTACTTTTGTGTTACAGATGCGCGCGCACCTTTAAATTTCACTACGCACCTAAACATTTTTTACTTCAAAAGTAATGAATGTTGAGGAAGATATGCAAGAATCGTGCTACGGCACTCGATACTCTAGCCCACTCTACCTTGCAATGAAATCGGCGTGCAAATATGTACTAGGAGTGCAGAAAAAGATATTTTATTCCACGAATCCATAATACCCTAGTACCAATACAATGTATTCATTGATAAATTAATATTGCATTAGCTAACCATTACTAGGAGCGCAGAACACACGCTAGCTTTAATTATGTAATTTTTCCCGACTCTATGACCATATCGATAGTACTGTACGTCTTCGCCGGGGTGGCCCACCATACGTAGTCCCGCCCCCGCCCGAGGCGGTGTGCCGAACTGCACCATATTACTATTACTTCACAATAAAATACCACCTATAAACCTGCTGGTAATTCAATATAAACATTTTACAGTTGATTGTGCTGTCAAATGTGTTTGCTTTGTATTTTGTAGAATGTTTGTTGCAAAAATTATATTAAAAGACGGTTTTTTATTTACTGACCTATGAATCATTAATTTGTTGAGATCTCCATAAAGCTTTGAGGAAGCTAATAAAATAGACATACTAAGATTGCTTTTAGAGCTCTATCACTAAATACTAACTTTGAAATATTAGGGTTCGATTTTTGATGGGGATAGGCTTTTATATGTACCTTAACATTTCTGTACATACAATACCGTTTGAGTAATTGATGTAACCCCAAAGTACACTTATATGCTTGCATTGTTATTTAATGGTACAAATACTCATTGAAAAAAGGCAAGCTAAGTTTCTTTCGCCGGATTCCGCGTGTGGCCGCGATTCCGATCCGGCGGTAATTTATAAATGTAACAAGTACCACTTGTATGGTCCACGTGAATATGGATTTTTCTGATTCTGATTCTTAGAAATACATGTTTAAATACTGTTACAAACTTAATCCAGTTAAGATCCAGAAATGCCTGTTGGGAATCGAATTTGAATTTCACTATCTCGTTGTTGGTTAGTCTCAAATGATTTTGAAGGAGTATTTTTTTATTTTAAAGATCAGCAAACAAGCACACTGTTTTTATGATAAATAACCGTGGCCGATAGACACCATAGATGTTATAGGTGCGTTCCTTACCTGAGACCGGGATGAAATGCCTAATCTACCGGCTACCCTACTATCCAGTATTTACTATAGATAGGAAATTGAATCCCCATCACGCTTGAACGGGATCAACCACTTTTGCTAATGTTTTTTTGTTGTGTTGGTTCTTGTCTGAAAATTTGCAGGGAAAATAGGGAAAGCAGTTTATTTCTTTTTGTATTTAAGTCGCTGTCGGAACGGAAAGCGACACGATGTTCGTGGGGTGAGCTAGTATTTCATACAAATCGATCTAATGATCCGAGTCTCATTTAATGTTTAATCAAAATCTGATTTCAAACGACTTATCATAGTATGTGTTAGCTAATAATAAAAATAGAGTACCGATTTTTATGGAATCAAAGACGCTGACTAATTTTTTGTTTGCCAGAAATATATGCTTATCGTCTTACTAATAAAAATGGACTAAAGTCAGAGTAAAATTAAGTTGATATTGTACTGAGCATGACATTGTAATAAAGACTATAATACTAGGTTGAACCTTGGCGTACTTTACTCCGCGCTTATTATTAAGACTGTTGAGTAATTAGGAATAAGATTTCAGGATGTGTAGTTAAGGTTTGCATAAGTTCTGTCTATTCTACTCTCTAAGCTACCACAAAACAGCGAGCAGCGACGTCGAATAGGTGGTAATATTAATCCAAAAAACGTCAGCGATTTAAAACTCTGACCCTCTTACCAAGAATCTCCATCATAAGACACTACACTCGATGGCGGATAACAAAATTCCACGGACCCTTTCAATTAATTTAAGGGGCATTCATTAATTTTATTAATGCCCCTTTCAAATCTACGATCACCCGATCGCAGCGTCTCATTTTCGAAATTAGCAAATGAATAAATAAAAACAAAAATGAACGGGGACAAGATAAAGAAATATACCGAGAGGTGCTGCGTTCGCGAGCTAAGATAACACCAATAACGCTGAGGACTTACCAACTAAACCTTAACGAGCGAGAAGGATAATAACCTACTCAGAGCAAAACGTCATAACTCAACACAAAAGCCAATTAAAATTATTTCTTCCACCATAAGCCATAGGTTGATATTTCATTGGCATTTATAAAGTAATAGTTCGAAATTTAATGAGTTTTTTTTCGCAAGCTAAAGCAGGTGAGAGAGAAACGGTGTATGATGAAAATGATAGTGGAATGAGAGGAGTAAGTTTTTCTCAGCCACCCAGCCAGCAACATAATTAATGGTGCTCGTGTCGAAGACGAATTTATAAATTGGCTTTGTTTCATTTTAACAAAGGGACATGCGTGGTAGAATTGATAATCTACGCAACTGAGGCATAATTATGCTCCATTATTGACCTTGCACATTTTTTTGCAATAAAAAGGCAAAGACGGTAATACATATTGACCTCAGGGGTTAGTATTCCTATGTCAATATGGGCCTACTCAGTAGAATAGACCTTCTCTCTGTCAGGCATCTCGTAGGAGCACAGGTTAACATATAGGTTATTATACCAACGAGACCTCTGGTGGCAGAGTGTGGTGCAGCAACTTTCTCGGGTACGTATCCATCGTCCTACCTATTATTGACTCCATAATGACATTGTCATGTTCCGTCTAGAGTGTAGGGTAGCCGGTAGACTTGTACAATAGACCTTCCATCAAGGCCTCAGGATAGCAACGCACCATGTAACATCTATGGTGTCTCTATAGTCTCCGGTTGTCTTTTACCCTCAGGAAAGCAGTGTGAATGTTCGCTTACCTTTAACATTAAAGAAATAGAAACCAAAAATATTCTCTCTTAAACATAGTTATATCCTCGAAACTGGGACACAACATGAGCATTATTCCAGCAGGAAAGGCAAGGAACTGATATGAAAGAATTTCTGTATTCCCTAGCAAGGAGGTAGTAATTCAGACCCGTGTATCTGTTCGTTCTATCATAATGACCATAAAATTAAAAACGTTCAAGAATCGCTGAACTACTTATACGAGTATGTAATGTAGCTAAGCATAATTTCAATCAGGTCAAAATTCAAAATAGCTTTTATTACGTAGATCTATACAAAGATTCTTGTAACGCGTCTATATAATTCTAAAAACTACCACCGGATCGGAAGCCAGCTTTTAAGTTATAAAAAATCACATCGTAATCGGTCTATCACTTCAAAATGTATAATGCCACAGACAGTTACACACACGTCAAACTTTTAACACAAGGGGTGTTCAAAGTTAGACGTTTTCCATTAGAAGTTAAAAATGTTCGCCATATTTTCACGTGAAAAGAGTAAGAAATCTGACTGAGCTTATGCTGGTCTCTATTGCCTAGTCTGAAAGACTGCATTAGAAAAATCTATCTAAATTAGATTATTCCACTATTATTTTAACGCAGTGAAAATCATCTACGTACACAAAAATTAAATATTTTCCTTGTTTTATCTAGGATTCCATCATAAAATCCACTGGTGGCAACTGGACCACCTCGGAAGACAAGAATTTTTGAAAAGAGTTCAGAAATGACGGAAACATCGATTGACGTACTTAAAAATATAGGAGTCGAAACAATAACCTCAGTTTTTCTACATCGGTTAAAACAGGCGATGTTGTCGTTACATTCGCAACCCACAAAGCAGTCTTGGTTGTCGAACGTCCAAGCTGTCGGTGATTGTAGGGTAGTTATATGTGAGTAAAGATTTGCAGAAATTACAACAGGATGATGCCTTCGAATTATATGATTTGTATATATATGATTTTATATTTGTATATATATGATGTTATATATATGTATGATTTAATTAAAAAACCGGGTCGTTCAATTTGTGAAAGCTATCCTTCGCTATTCAAATTTGTTGGTTCTTTTCCCCTAGGTAGAATAGCATCCGCCTCTCTGTATTGTAGCTTGGAAGAAGCGAGCATACGAGTAGTTTATATGGGTTATTACTAATGACACCATTGGAGTTCTTGCTACAGGGTTCTTACACTGCTAGCTATGGAGTATTTTTTGTGTGTTATCAGCGAACAAACATACGACTATGACCGTGAACGTTTGTGTGCCTATATAGATGTTACAGGTGCGTCGCTGTGATGAGAACGCGATGTCAGCCCTATTCTTCAAGTCTACTGGCAATGCTACCTTCCGAACTGGAACACGGCGTCATTATGGCGGCAGGAATAGGCATACCATCTGTAGTGTCTATAGGCGAGGTATATTTTATTTCAGCCATTAAAAGATCTACTTTTAATTGGTTCCAAAAAAGAAGAAGGATTCGACGGCATGTTTTTAACGACCAACAAAAAAATAGTCATTATAAATTTGTCGTGTGTGTGCGAGTCTTTGGCATCATAACTTTGGCATGGAAATACGGTTTTTTGTCTGAAAATTGACCATATGGAGACCGATATTTGCTAAAAAAAAGTTTATTCAAGCCTATATCCCCAAAGTGGAAGCCAGAGACACAACACTTATTTAATAGGAAATTGGTAAAACCACATTTTCATTTTGTTGTCCGACCCGGGAATCGAAACCGGGACCTCATGAAGTCAAGTCCAACACCTGGACCGCTAGGAGGTTACTGATATTTTAATTGTAAGACAACGTATGTTTTTCACGCGATTACTAGGTGAATAGCCCACCGATTTTAATGATTCTTTTTTTGAAATACAGGTCTTGATTTCGTTGTAGTTCCATGTTAATTTTATCACGATGCAACTAATGGTTTTTGTATTAAACTTAATAGAGTATATATTTATTGCCAATGATGAGGTCGTCAACCACTAATGTCCACTAACGTCTAAAACCACTAGTGGGATCTTGATAAAATTAATGAAGGACTATCTGGGAATCATTAGCTATCCTTCGAAAAAAAAAGAATAATCAAATCGCGACGTGGACTTGACGTCCTAACGAAATAGTGGTCGGTTTGTGTAACCACTTTGGCAGATACGAACAAATTAACTAGCCTTTTAAATGGCCCTCGCTACAATAAATAACATGGATTGTTCTTGTGCGTTATTTGTTTCGCATATAATAATGGGATATTTAGTGGTCGATATCAGTTAATACCGAGGAGTATGGCATAAATCGGCGCGGGCACAATCTAACATCGCGCCCGCCCCGCCCCTAGAGAGTAACTTACTGCTATCTCCCCCGAATATTGTTAATCAGAGTATCATTAGTCCGGGAACGGACCACACTACGTGGAAAATTTATATTTCCTATCTTTAACTTTTATAACACTTTCAGGTATTGTCAATATATTATATATATAAAAATCAATTATTGTTCGTTAGTCTTGCTAAAACTCGAGAACAGCTGGATCGATTTAGCTAATTTTGGTTTCGAATTATTTATGGAAGTCCAGGGAAGGTTTAAAAGGTGAGAAACTAGGAAAACCAACATTTTAAGTTTTCCTATACAAACTGAATGGGTGGAACAAAGTTCGCCGGGACAGCTAGTTTGAAATAAGAATATGAAAGACGTAAAAAGGCAGATGGTGAGTATTTACTTGGTAATATTACACACAAAACTAGCACTTGGCTAGTTTTGTGTTTTTATCAGGAAACCACTAGGTTAATCTCAAAATATAAACAATAACAAATATATTATTAAGTTAGTAGGTAGGCTAGAAGTTTAAATAGGTAAATAATAAGTTTCGATAACTTTTCAGTAGTTCGAGATAAACTTTAATGCCAATTTTAAAAAGTTAGTGTAAAGTTTTATTGAAAAAAGTTTTCCGTTTTACTATTTAAACTACTAGCACTTCTGTTGGTTCAGTAATATGGAAAAACAAGAAATGGAATTTCACCAAAAACGATATACAACGAGAATCGGGACAGATGTAGGTATCTGGGGAGATCTAGTTTAACATTCCACGATCAACTAGGGGTTTATCCGAGGGCGATGTCAAGAGTCCCCGAAACTGGCGTGAATTTATGAAAAGAGTAATGAATGTAAAGAAAGTTAAATATGTAAGGATAACGCGGCACTTGTTATTTTCTATCTTCCTCGCAGGGGTCTTGGCATGAAGACGTATGTACGTTAACTCATTATTGTCTTTGTTACACGAAATGGTATACTTTTCATTTTCCTCGTGCAAAATGCCCCCGTGTGAGTCATCCCCATCGGCAAGGCAGATGGTGGTTCGCGCGCCAGATAGCTCCATAGCGCACCATCCGATATAGATTAAACTAACGGGGAGGCACTGCTATAAATACAAAAAACGAATGAAACATTATCATTCCGTCCCACTCGCGCATATGAAAAAACTAACCCTGAAAAGCATCTCGTTCTCTAGTGTAGTGAGCTTATAAGGGATTGGCTAATAAAGGAATGTGAATTAAATATAATTATATTACAAATTTACGCAGCATAACAAAAAAAAAATATTTCATATACCTTGTCATTAGGGTTTTCGATCGGCTCTGGTTAAAAATGTTATGGTGTATTTAAAAATATTCACAAATTTCAAGATTTTAAGAGCAAATACGAGCGTAAAGTTACACTTGTACAAGGTGACACAGTATGGATGAATGTAAGTATATCCAGTTCGAATTTTGCAATTTTTAAGCGTTTGTCCTCAATTGATTGAACTTAAATTTGACATATGAGTACGTATGATTTATGATAGTGCAATGCTATGGTTTCATTAAGCTGAGACAAGGTTGGAAAGTTTTTTTATGATATTGGAAGGCAAACAAGCAGACGAATTTTCAGATGGTAAGAAAGCAACCATAGACACCAAATGTGGTAATGGTGCGTTGCCAATCTGAGGCCGGGATGTTAGGCCTACTTTATTTTTCGAACCGAAAGCGCCTCAACGGCAAGCACTGCCGTTATGTACAAATCCGGACGTTTCGCTGCTAAGCTTTATCACCTAGTCAGATGGCACTGTGTTAGTGACAGTAAGCCTATGTTCGCCTTTTACGAGCTGCGTGGTAGGAAGGCAGATAGTCTATTCTGGAAAGGATCTCGGACCAACACCGTATATGTACCGTATATGTACTTACGAAACTCGTAACATCATATTTAAGTTTAGTTTTTTTTTATTATATAGGTCAGATTATATATATTTGTATACATTGGTCACAGTTATAAAAGACGATTGAAAACAAAATGGAATAAAATACATTGGAATGCAAAAAAAACAAAGTAACAGTATTTAAAAGATACGTAGCTAAAACGGAAGAGAGTAGGCTTGAAGATATATATCATTTGAGAGGCTAACAAGAACGCTGTAATTTTTTTCATTAAACATTTTTTTTATAAAATTCCATGACCAATTCTGTTCAATACCACTATAAAGCAATAAAGTATTTTACAAGTGATACAAGAATGCACGCTAATCGACGAACAAAATCTTTCGTTGCTCTTAACTTTATAAATACTAACCATTTATTCTTGTAAATCAGTCGGATCACAACTATGAGAGGTCCAAGCTTTGCTATTTTTTAACATGTACTTTTATTTATAAAAAAACTACACAATAACAATTCAATGCAGCAAAGTTTAACAAGGTTCGTCGTCGTTCCCCGTGTTGGTCCGGGCTCCTTTGTAGAATAGACCATCTGCTTTCCTGCCAGGCAGCTCGTAAAAGGCGAGCATAGGCTAACCGTCACTAACACCGTGACTTCTGACTAGGTGGTAGAGTTTTGCAGCGGATCGCCCGGATCGGTACCAGCGCCTTACCTATTCCTGCCGCCGAAACGTCATGATGTGTTCCGGTTTGGAGGGTAAGGAAGCCGGTAAACTTACTTTTGCTCGAGACCTAACATCCCGGCCTCAGGTTGGCAATGCACCATTTCCACCTTTGGTGTCTCTAAGCGGCGTGAATTTTTTACCATCAGGAAATCCGTCTGCTTGTTTGCTTTCCAGTATCATAAAAAAAAGATTAAAAGAAAAGAGTTGCTTAACTTATTCCTTCTGTCACAGCGTCAGTGCTCTTCACTATTGATTGACTTGGAATAGAAAATCTTTAATTTTACTTGTATGAAGCACTAGTGTCTTAAGTGCTTTCAAATACTTAGTTACGACACAAATGGTACTTTAGAAAGAAGCATGTTAAGCCTAGACTAACCCTAGCCACAGGTTAGCAACGCACCATTACAACCTCCTTTGTCCGCAGGTTACACATTTCATACCATCAAGAAATAAAAGAGCCATCATTCAATTTCTAGTCTCTTTAAGTCTTTCCCTCCGCAAAAACAAAAAAAAAGATAAAAGATTATTTTTAACCTTCAACCCCTTATATCACAACTTCTTACATATAAAAATATGTATTTTAAAAAGCGTTTTCCTGATAATAAGACACTACCGTGGTAAATAAAGACCATAGACGTTATAGGTGCGTTGTTGTCTTGTCGCCGGGATGTGAAGCTTATTATGTGAGTCTACTAGTTATCCTATCCTTCAGATCGGAACATGACAGTCACTATAATGGCAGGAATAGGTAAGGAGGCGGACCATACACCGAACAAGTTGCTGCAATGTACTCTACCACCAGTGGCCTTGTTGGCGATGACCTATTTAAGCTTGGCACGTCTCTTACGAGCTATCTAGCAGGCAGGTCTACTCTACTCAGCAGATCCGACCTGAACGAATCTCATCCTCGCCAAATTGAGTTATATTTCGCCTACAATATACAATACAATAACTCTCTATTGTGAACCAAATACAGAGAAATTACAAATACATCAAAATAACGACTATAGTCACAAGTGTTTCGAGCGAGTATCTCGACATATCCTATATAAATTACGTGTCACGTTGATTGTCAGTGATGAACTCCTAAACTACTTAATCGATTTCAATAAAATTTGCACACCGTGTGCAGTTTGATCCAATTTGAAATATTGGATAGCTTACGTCTCACTTTATGATAAAAAACTACCATCCGAGCAAAGTCGGAACAGACAGCTAGTTATATAGTTGCGAAACACCGGATTTACACTTAACCCAAAAGCACCTAATCAACAAGTGTTAGAATGAAGCCCTCGCAGTCATATGTCACGAAACGTGATCAATAATGAAGCTTACCAACTAAAGTGACACCACGAGCTCAGTCACGATACACAAAATAGGTTACTGGTAAAAATATCAGACACGAACTAACGAATACACTATGGCAAAATGTATTTCGCAAGTATCAAAATTCAAGCACATATATATTCACGCCAAGTCCCTTACGGCGTAGGCAGATAGTATCCAGTTGGCACTCGATACTCGCGGTCCTGACAAACCTGCTTTGCTTCCTCCACATTTGTTATCCTTTTCATACAAACAAATGGAATCGTGGAATGTCAACCTGGGTCTCCCAAGGTACCTACATCCATCCACATTTTCATTGTATATCTGCTTTGTCAATCTTTCATCTGTAGTTCTTTTCACATGTCCGAACCAGTGGAACATGCCCTTTCTCATTTTAACACCAACACTTTCTTTCAATCCCACTCTTTCACGGATATCTCTGTTACGAATGCGGTCAGCGAGCGTTACACCACAGATTCTCCGTAGCGCTATCATTTCGACTGCATTTATTCTAAGTTGTAAGCTCAATAAAACAGCAAAAAACCAATTTCGATTTTAAGTCGTCCAGGTACACAAAAATTATGTATTTACCTCGATTTCGTTAAGATTTTAACGTCAGACCTAGACTTAGTGGCAAAAGGATCACTTCGGTCAAAAAAATCGATTTAAAAATGATGCGGAAATCGATTAGCATACGTATCATACAACACGAACATAATATAAGTTTTTTCCAAAGTCCGTTAAAACTGTTTTTTTAAATACACTACGAAAAACGATCAGACTGGTTTCCTAATACTTACGAATACGTATGACATTTTACTAACCGACTCCAAGAAGAAGAGGTTTTCAATTTGATTGTATGTTTGTTACGCGATTACTCCGCCAGTAACAGATATGACGGTTCTTTTTTTGCAAGACAGGTCATGATGCTGAGGTGGTCCCATATTAATTTTACCACTATCCGACTAGTGGCTTTTGAGATACCTAACTAGCGGCCCGCCCCGGCTTCGCACGGTAATGAAATATACATATAAACCATCATCTTCAATCACTTTATCTATTAAAAAAAACCGCATCAAAATTCGTAGCGTTGTTTTACAGATTTAGGCATACAAAGGGACATAGGGACAAAAACGACTTTGTTTTATACTAAGTAGTGATAGTGCACACATTTTCGTCTTTGTTGATGATTCCATTATTAATGTAAGATAGATGGAGAGATATGGTCAGGTGGGAACCATCTAGAAATAATTACCTATCTTTTTTAAAAAATGTAGTGTAATTTTTAATAATTACCATCATGAATGTTGTTTTTATTTCATATTCCCTATAGCTGTAACTGTAAAATGAAGAATACTAAAAACCAATGTCCAGGTGCCACAGTAGACTTACGGCCAATATTATTAACCTACATGAGATGTCAATCGCCTCTGTGGTCTAGCGGTCAGGCGTCGAACTTGGCTTCTTGAGGTCCCGGGTACGAAACCCGGGTCGATCAAAAAAAAAATCAATTTTCTAATAAAGATGACGTTGCCCGGGATTGGATATGTGCCCGGTTGCCGATAGGCTTGCCGCCTATCACATTGTGGGACTTAGTGTCTTCGACTAATCGTGGTTGTGCCTCTGCCTTCCACTTTGGGGTTACCACAATTTAAATAAAAATAAATATATTTTCTGCCATATAGGAAATAAGCAGAAGGATTTCCCGACTCTAATATACGCCCATGTCGCCAATATATATTAAAACCGAAACCGACCGCCTCGTTGGTCGAGTGGCTAGCGTACACGCCTAACTACATCGGGATCGATTCCCGACGGGGGTAGGCATTTGTGTGATGAACATTTAGACGTCTGCATTTCCGGGTCTTGGTGTTTATTAAATATATTCTGGCATCTTTTTAGGTATTTCTATGTATAAGAATCGTTGACTAACACCCATAGCATAAACATATAATCTGCTTACTTTGGGGTTAGGTTCAATTTGTGTGACTTGTCCAGTAATATTTACTAATTAAAAAATAAGACTGGTAAAAAAAACAACTGTAACGCACATTGTTATGGTGGCAGGAATAGAGATACCACACAGTCAGTTGTTGAACCCGCACAAACAATTTAAACTTTCGATTCACTAATGAGTTCTTGTTTTAGGTATGTATGAGTCAGATCTTCAAAATAGCCATCGTCATTGAACTTATTCAACGTATGGAGACTGTCGCTTGACCTCCGCAACCGGAATTTCAGGATAACTTGTTCGCGTAGGTAAACAGAGCATTTACAATTGCAATACTGTATCAAATCTAAACGTATCTTGTATTATCTTTGTGGTATCTATATATTGATACGTGATTCCAAAACTTTGGACCCCTGTTTACGAAAATTGCGCGGACGCAGGAGCATAAAATTTGGCGCACTTATAGTTTATGTGTAGTCCAAGTGCAGAACGCTAATATTTTTTAATAATGGTTATAAGGTATATTAAATCAATAAATAAAACATTACCCAGATTACCATGCATTTGACACACACAAATATATTGATGACAACGTTAAAAGATCACAGATGGCGCACCAAACAAGTTTGGAAACAAAGTAGTTGGTCTTGAGAAATGAAGGTGGCGTTCTTATCAATCAGATATTAATATAAATATGGCTTTCAATCGTTTTTCACGTCTTATTTAGCCAATGTCAGGTAATTAATACTTATTATGGTCGAATTTCGACCAATGGGCGACCACTAGTTATAATAAAATCTCTTCATTATAAGTATATATAAGGTCAACATAGTGTTACAGAGCAAGGAAAAGTGCTTGAATTACAAGCACTTTTCCTTGCTTAGGATAAGTTTTTATAATTTTTTTAAGTATCTTCCCACCCGTATCCCCGTAGAAGTAAACAGAGGTACAACCGGAACACCCACGGCTAGCCGAAGACACTAAGTCCCACAATGTGATAGGTGGCCTATCGTCAATCGGGCACATATCCCATCCAGGGCAAAATTGAAATACGCAATTTTCTTTCTTTTGTTGACCGACCCGGGAATCGAACCCGGGA
>NJDC01006625.1:6105-22152 GCA_002245475.1 Calephelis virginiensis | reverse complement strand
GTAAACACGACGTACAACTAGAACACCCACGGCTAGCCGAAGTCACACAATGTGATAGGTGACAAACCTATCGCCAACCAAGTACATATCCAATCCAGGGCAGTCATCTTTATTACAAAATTGAAAATACGCAATTTTCTTTCTTTTGTTGACCGACCCGGGGATCGAACCCGGGACCTCAATAAGTCAAGTTCGACGCCTGACTTCTAGACCACAGAGGCGATTGATATCTCATGTAGGTTATTAATATTGGCCCTAAGTCTACTGTGGCACCTGGACATTGGTTTTTAGTATTCTTCATTTTCCAGTTACAGACATTTAAAAAAAAAGATAGCTAACTATTTCGAGATAGTTCCCACCTAACCCTACAAGTTTAACATTTTTTTAAGTATTTTCACGCCCGTAACCCCATAGAGTTGGCAGAGTTACAACCAGGACACCAACGGCAACGAAGTCACTAAGTCTCACAATGTTATATGTGGTAAATCTATCGCCAATCGGGCACATATCCAAATCCCAAGCAATGTTGTCTTTATTAGAAAATTGTTAAAAATATTTTTTTCAGAAAGAAAAAAATGAATGAAGTGAACCAACGATTACAAAAATTATAATAATGATAACATTGAAATGATCATATCAATAATCAAATAATCGATCGAAGTTCTTATATGACTATTCTTAGTTTATTTTTAGGGTTCCGGACCTCGAAAGGAAAAAAACGGAACCCTTAAAGGATCACATTGTTGTCCAGGCTGAAATTTATATTAAATACTCAGGTCTATTGTCCCTTGGAGCTGTGAAAAAGCGGAACTTCTTTACCAACGGAATCAAAAGATACAGCCGTTTATGTCGCAAATTTCCGCGTATTATCGCAATTCGTAACGGAATCAAAACCTACAGGGTGCTTCCCGTGAACTCAGAATCTTGAAATTTGATACGAAACAACGTCTTCTAGTACAGATATAGGAAAAATTTAAAAAACCGTAAATTGTTAATTACATCATATAATAAAATGAGGTTGGTGAATTTTAAATATACCTACAGGTTTGTACAGAACCCTTCGTAAGTGAGACCGACTCTATTTTTTATGATATTGAAAGGCAAATAAGCAGACGAATTTCCTGATGGTAAAAAAATCACACCTAGAGACACCAAAGATGGTAATGGTGCATTGCCAACCTGAGGTCGGGATGTTAGGCCTCAAGCAAAAGGTATGTTTATCGGCTACCTTACCCTACGAACAGGAACTCGTCAACGGCAAGTACTGACGTTATGGCGGCAGGAATAGGTAAGGCAGTGGTAAGAATCTGGGCGAGTCGCTCCGAAATTCTAACACCTAGTAGGATGTCACGGGGTTAGTGACGGTAAGCAATGTTCGCCTGTTACGAGCTGCTACGCAGAAAGGCAGATGGTCTATTCTGCAAAGAAGCTCGGACCAACACGGGGGATAATAATACCAATTTCTTAGTAGTGATTTTGAGTGTATTTAAAAATGCATAAATTATAAAGATGTCAACATAGACGAAAATTTATTACGGATGGTCGGTCGCGTCGGATCGCGTTAAAATTAATAAACGACCACATCGATATCATGACCTACCTACCTACCTACCTTTTTGAAAACAATTAATCAAAATGGTTCAATATCGGCCGAGCAATCTCGTAACAAACATAAAAAAACAAACTGATAACCTCTTTTTAGAGCCAGTTAAAAGTATCTAAGAGCTTATTAAGGAAAACACAGACTTTAAAACGCTGAAAGTCGTATATCAAGGTGCGAGTATCCGATTATAGTCTAGTGGTGGGCAAACTACGGCCCGCTGGCTGGACCGGCCCGTGAGAGGTTTTTATCCGGTCCGCCAAGCTTTCTTTTTACAGATAATAAAAATGAGAACCTTAAAAATGATTTTTTTATGATATTGGAAGACGAACAAGCAGACGGATTTCCTGATGGTAAGAAATTCACGCCCCCTAGAGACACCAAATGTGGTGATGGTGCGTTGCCAACCTGAGGCCGGGAAGCTAGGCCTCGAGCGAAAGTAAGTTTACCGGCTACCTTACCCTCCAAACCGGAACACGCCATGACGTTATGGCGGCAGGAATAGGTAAGGCGGTGGTACCAATCCGGGAGAGTCGCTGCGAAACTCTACCACCTAGTCGAACGTCACAGGGCTTGTGACGGTTAACCTGTGCTCGCCTGTTACGAGCTGCCTGGCAGGAAGGCAGATGGTCTATTCTGCAAAGGAGCCTGGACCAACACGGGGAAAATGAATAGTCGAAAAGTTAAGACTTAAAATTTGAACAAATAAGTTACTGAATCTATATTTCAAAGATATAGACGTAAATGACAGTATACCGAAAAATGAAACCATGGATTCTGTACATGATAGACATGCATATATAGTTGGAATTTCGTGTCGGAAATTTCATGATTTTTCGAAAAAAATGTTTTTTTTTGTTGATTTCACTAATATTTCATTAATACTATCTTACGTAACTCGATTTTTATTTAAAATCTAATAACTAACACATTCTTACTAAAAACAGCAATGTAATAAAACAGAGTATTAGGTCGGCACCTACAGCTCGCAACGCGCGGCTTAAGGGGCCATGTATGCTAAAATACGTCAGCAATGTACTGTTTTTTAATGCATATCAATTATGTATCTTGGCGACAAAAATACACAATATTAACATTAATATGATTTATAAGACTAGTGTTTCCAAAACACGATTCATTTCACTTTGCTCGATAGAAAAAAATCAAAAAGTTAACCCTTTTTTGAAAGCAAAACCCGTCTGTCTACTTCAATTACGAAAATATCGACACCAGATTTAATAAAAACATAGATAAGTATTATACCTAAAAGATTACTGTTTCAGTTTTTAAATTCTTTTTCAAATTACATTTATAGTGTCAAAAATAGTGACTTGGCGCTTAAGACATTTACTTTAGAGCGCAATATTTCATAGGAATCATGGAACGGGGGAGTGCGCTGATTGGCTCTTCTGGCTGACTTAGTATGGGGCCTTAATGCATATACATTGTTCGCTATACATTGCGGGTTGAAAAACTGCTAAATATTTAACCACTTGTTTCCGACAAAAACTGTTAACGGAATTTTGAAGTCTGATATGTATCTAAACTACCTCAGAAGTTTTCGTTACGGTGTCAAATACATCCTGTATATATAATAAATTTCATATAATAAGACTTCATAAATCGATTTTATTTAAAATAAATAAAAATGCCTTATGTTATCTTTATACAACGTTTTATAATCGTTACATTTACAGCTCTTTTTAGGTGTTTTTAATTAACCGGCCCTCCTCAAGATTTATTTAATTTAATGGCCGGCCACTATAGTTTTTTTCATTTTCCGGCCCGCGGTCAAAAAAGTTTGCCCACCCCTGGATTATACGTTAGCGACTAGCCGTGGGTTGTGCCCGTGCAACATGTCCTCAACTCCATATACGCATTGAATGGAGCCACTGTGCGTGTAGGGCGACCCTATACGGCCTGTACCCTTGCAATTAGAATCTTCCCTTTATTTATCGACCAAATTAAATGTATCGATTCTGAACAAAAATAAGTCAATAGATTACAAAGTAATTTTATTTTATTTAAGTTTCTTTTAACTAAAATCTAAAAACCTCCATGTGTTGGGGACAGTACGGAGAGTTTACGCAGAGAGAATTTATAATAATACCAACGAGTTCGTTTTAGGTTTATCAGATCTTTAAATACCTAATAAACATTTTAAATTGATTATTTCTCTCTGTACAGTTCCAATAAATATAAATAAAACTGAAAAAATAACACACATTGATCTAACCCAAAAGTAAGCAAATTGTATGCTTATGTTATAAGTGTTCGTTAACGGTAATAATTATACTCAAATTGATAAAAAATAAGTAATATCTTATATAAAAAAAGTATCTTCACGCCCATATCCCCGAAGACATAGGTAGAGGTACAACCAGGGCACCGGCGACTAGCCCACAATATGATAGGTGGCAAGCCTATCGCCAACCGGGCACATATCCTCTCCCGAGCAACATATTTTTTTGTTAGAAAATTAGAAAAACCCTATTTTCTATTTGTTGCCCGACCCGGGATTCGAACCCGGGACCTCATGCAGTCAAGTCCTACAACTGAACCGCTAGACCACAGTGGCGATAAACACACAACATACCCACTAATACAAATATCTGTTCACTACGCAAATGCCTAACCTGGCGGGAATCGAACCCGAGTCTCCCGTTTCATTGGTGGCGTTAGGTGTATACGCTAGACTCGCAACCAATGAGGTTGTACAGTTAACTAGCTGTTGCCCGCGCGGTTAATGGTTCCACAGGAACATTTTTTCAGGATAAAGCTATCATATGTGTTAATCAAAGTTACTGTCTATGTGTGTGCCAAATTTCATGAAAATCGGTTCAGCGCTTTTAGCGTGAAGGAGTAACAAACATACAAACTTTCACATTTATAATATTAATAGGATTCCCACCAGCTGCATTTGCTTAAAGCGCTTAATAAAGCCGACATTTCAGCTCGTGCCACCGATCCCCAACCATTGGAAGCCTCAGTAAATCAACAAATGACTCGAGAATGACTGGTTCAGTATCGAATAAGGCAATAAAACTCATTCACACGTTTATCAACATAACGGATGCCTTATTAAAATCCACCGATACACAGATACAACTCGATATAACAGATCACGATTGAAATCGATACCGGCAAATCTTTACTCGGTAATAAGTCGACTATTCGACTTTATTTATTCAAATGTATTCGTGTTCCATTTTCGAAATACGGACGCCATGATACCTTCGATGTGTGATTTATGTAATGTCAGAGTTTGTTGTTGATTAGTAATCGGCATAGATTCATAGGATTCCTTAATGACCTCTGTGGCTCAGTAGTATGGTTTTTGGCTTAAATATTACAGGTCTCGTGTTTGTTTCTGGCCAACTCAATAGTATTTTTTCGTTTTTCTCATTAAAGTTGGCTAGTATTGGAGAAGTGGTTACATATGTTTGCCACCTATCATATTTTGGATCGAAATAATACCTTCGGCTACTCATAGCCATATTTTTTTTTATAGATAAAAGTGCTAAAATATCTGAGTGCAGGCGATAGCCTTTTTTAATCCTCCAATCAGTCGTTCAACGTATCGTCACAGTATATTCTTTTTTGGAAAGGTAGCCTAAAAATTCCGAGACGATCCCAATATGACACGAGGTTTTCCAGCTTAATGTATACATTTTCAGAGTAAGTAGAGATACGACCATAGCACCCTTGATTATTCGAAGGTGGGGTTCCCTCCCTCTCCTGTCGCCTCTGTGGTCTAGCGGTTCAGTTGTTGGACTTGGCTGCATGAGATCCCGGGTTCGAATTCCGGGTCGGGCAACAAAAAGAAAATTGGGTTTTTCCAATTTTCTAATAAAAAGAATGTTGTTCGGCTTGCCACCTATCACATTGTGGGACTTAGTATCTTCGGCTAGTCGTGGGTACCCTGGTTGTGCCTCTGCCTACCTCTTCGGGGATATGGGCGTGAAGATACTTTTACTTTACTTAGGTTCCCAAATGTTACAAAGTTAAACATAAGAAAAATATTAAAAAACCAGTTAGAAATAACAAAAATGTAAGCATAGACATATACAAAATTGCAAGAAGAACAACAGATTTCTGTTGTTCTTCTTGCAATTTTGTTTATAGATGGCGCAAAATCATTTCCTTGTACATAAATAAAATTATTAATCCAGTAGCTTAGCATAGCATAGCATTTCACCCATAAAATATGTGTGATTGGATATATGATACAAAGGACAACACGTATGAAGCTTGCAAGCACGAGCGAGATTAAAGATAGGGGAATAAGAAAAAAAAAATAAGTGGCAAACTATAGACAAAACAAACGGGTGCTGATTTTATATCCGGAACATTGCTTTTATTAGAAAAATAAAAAAAGCATTTTTGAGCCCGCCCAGGACTTGAAACCCAGACTTCATGTATATATCAATTTGTAGTATTAGTAGTATACAATAATCACTACATAGTGTAAAACAAAGTCACTTCCGTTGTCCCGATGTCGCTTTGTATGCTTAAATCTTTAAAACGAGCAAAGGATTTTGATGCAGTTTTTTTAATGGATAAAGTGATTAAAGAGGAAGATTTATAGGTATATTTCATAACCGTGCGAAGCCAAGGCGGGCCGCTAGTACATGATAATAAACAAATTTCAAAATAAAATCTTCCATTAGTACCTACATTATTACTCAATATATTTAATTACTCAATTATGAAGACTCATAATGGCGTACATAATATATTGCCTTGAATTAACGAAAAAATGAGAATGCTTCCGCCTCTTAAGAATTATACATTGAATGTGACCACAGGGCCAAGGTGCTAACCCAACATGTAGAAGCCTACTTAGTGATATTTTAATACGTCACAAATGTGGCCTTAACACCTTGGCCGCTGTATCCCAAATATTTCTCTCATATGGTCCGAAAGTTTTTAAGTTGCTTCTTCGTAACCCTTTATTTTTTAAACTTAATACATCCTATTAATATTATAAATGCGAAAGTTTGTAAGTATGGATGTTTGTTACTCTTTCACGCTCGAATGGCTGAACGGATTTGTCTGAAATTTGGAAGACAGATAGATTGTGACCTGGATTAACATATAGGCTATTTTAAATCCCGATCGCACACCGGGTTTCTGTGAAAACGCGGGCGAAGCCGCAGGTAGCAGCTAGTATAAAATAATACACACTTGTAAGTAAAATTTTGGAATATTTAGTGGGAATTTTGGAGTTCTTTATTATGTTTGTTTAACGATATCTCCGTAATTGCTGAACCGATTTTAAAATATATTTTTGTACTTGAAAGAAGAAAGTACACTTCCGAGGTTGGCCCATTGCCTTTTAGTCTGAATCTGATAATTGAATAACAGGGAAATCGAGATATTTTTTGTAAGTAGATAATTTACTTATTGGAATCGAAGTCAGACTTTTGCAGTTCTATTGCGCTCAAATTATAGATTGTTTTATATATATGAGCCTTTTTAAAAAAACATATATATTGTTTACTAAAGAATCCAAGTCCGTGGAATAAGACATAAGTTATATCCGTTCCACTTCAAGTCGGTTTTTTTTTTAAAACAACGATGTTGTGTCCCGGTATATTTTATTGATGGCCCGATACCTGGTCGCGACCCACCAAATGGGAAACGCTGGGCCTTTATGTGACAACATAGCTTTTCAAAATCGGACAAGTGGGAGCGAGATGTTTACAGGAAAATTTTATAAAAGAAGTTATTACTTTGCGGAAATTCATCCTTAAAAACAAAACATTTTTTTTTTAAGTTGGCAACACACCATTTCTATTAATGTCTATACGCAACGTGTATTTTTATCAGGAAATTGATTGCTTGTTTGCATTATATCATAAAAAATATCTAGGATGCTTCGATAAATTGACATAATAATAATAATACGTTCTCCCTATTCCTGACATGATGATGACGTCAGTACTTCCCTCTTTCATATTTCGGGCAAGAAGATGCGGTAGACAGTGACAACACTCAAGCCTCAGTCACAGGCTGGTATAATATCATCACCATATTTAGTGTCTAAAGGCGACATATCTTTTTGTAATCTCGGGATCTACTTGTTTTTTTGTATTGATTTAAATAAATACGAGTGTCACTTGAAAAATCACTACTTAGTATAAAACAAAGTCTCTTCCTCTGTCCCTATGTCCCTTTGTATGCTTTGAAATCTTTAAAACTACGCAACGGATTTTGATGCGGTTTTTTCAATAGATAAAATAATTGAAGAGGAAAGTTTATATATACGAGTATGTTTAATAACCGTGCGAAACCGGGGCGGGCCGCTAGTAACATGTATAAAATGGAATTTTATCAAGTGCATTAAGATGACGAGCAAATTTTATTAGAAAAAGAACACTCCTCCTGAAGCACAGAATATATAGACAAGAACGCACTGTAGAACGTTTTTACCATACCTCCATCACAACGTCAGTGCTCGTCACATTTGGACCTAAAAGGTAAACTTGACTACCTTACCACAAAGGCCCGAATATTACCGCAACCTCAGGTTGGTAATACACTACTAAAGTTGGTCTTTGATATTCAAAGAGGCAACGCATATCTCTTCAGGATAGTCTGCTTGTTTGTATTCCATTATAATAACAAAAAAATCATCTAAAACCCCAGGATGCATAGATAAGTCGCATAATAACACGTCTGCCCACCTCGCCGGCCGTCACGCGACTAATCAATTGCCATACAGCGTGATGTCTTCATCAGCCGCCGGGAGGTGAAACGCCCTCCTTGCGAACTCATCTTGACGTTGAGTTTTCTAAGATTAAAGCTTTTATCATACACTAGCAGCCTGTCCCAGCTTCGCACGGATGGACAAACTGCTATGTTATTATACAATATAAACCATCCCCGTGTTGGTCCGGGCTCCTTTTCAGAATAGACCATCTGCCTTTCTTGCCAGGCCACTCGTAAAAGGCGAGCATAAGCTTATCTTCACTAACACCTTGACATCTGACTAGGTGGTAGAGTTTCGCAGCGATTCATCCGGATTGGTGCCACCGCCTTACCTATTCCTGCCGCCATAACGTCATGACGTGTTCCTGTTCGGAGGATAAGGTAGCCGGTAAACTTGCTTTTGCTCGAGGCCTAACATCCTGACCTCAGGTTGGCAACGCACCATTACCATCTTTGGTTTCTCTATGTGGCGTGAATTTCTTACCTTCAGGAAATCCGTCTGCTTGTTTGCCTTCCCATAACATAAAAAAAAATCTATTGAAAAAACAGCATCAAAATTCGTTGCGTAGTTTTAATGATCTAAGCCTATGTTAACGTCGGTACATTATATTGGAAAACAGAAAATAAAAGCAGTCTCGCAATAATTAATTAATAAATCGCAATATATAATTACTTAATTTACGATTTATTAATTACACTTCTTTTTAATTTACACTTCTACAATATCTTGTACGAATAATGTTCACACTTTGAAAAGTAACAAAAGAATCCGTTGATATCTTCACCTTTTATACAGGAAATGTTACAACTATACTTTGTAAAATAATAACTAATCCAATCTGAATACCAAAATGTCTAAAATTATCACAATAATTTTAATTACATTGAAAAAACATAAAAACATTTTTAACACTAGATTTATTTACGAAATTTATTTATGAAACTATTTTATTTAAATATCCACATTCATGAGGTAGCAAAGTCAACAAGTTTATTTAAAAACCTATTAAAGTAAAGAAAATTGTATTATAAAATAATAGTTTTTTAACATTATTAAACTAACATAAAATTGTCATTTATTTTCAAGACTCTTAAATATTAGTCTATATTCATAACTAAAAATAATTCAAGCGCTCATATATAGATAGATAGGGATAGACAAAGGAAACTGACTTTATTTTGTACTATGGAGTGATAAAGTATATTTATCGATAGTTTTATTAATAGCTTACTTTTAAATTACAGCTATTGTCACGGTGTTTTTTTTAAAGAGTAATTAATTGATTATAATCACTTGACGTTGTGTTGTCTATGGACATTTTTTTTTCACACAAATTGAATCCCACCTCAAAGTAAGCAAATTATATGCTTGTGTTATGGGTTTTAGTCAACGATACTAATACATAGAAATGCTTAAATAGATGCAAAATAAATTTAATAAACTCCGAGACCCGGAAATGCAGACATCTAAATGTTCATCACACAAGTGCTTGCCTCCGACGGAAATCTAACCCGAGCCTCGCGGTTGGTCGATGTAGTTACGCGTATACTCTAGCCACTCGACCACCGAATATACCTAATAGATACTATAAAGCAAAAGAGTGTAATGTTTGTCCTTATTTCACGTCACAAATGAGCGGTACTACGGTTTATTTGTGTGTAGAGATAGGATAAGTAATAAAAGTTCAGTTTTATTTTGGTATCGAAACGAGGTCACCCGGCAAAAGCTATAAAACTTATACACGCGGGCAAAGCCGCAAACAAAACCTAGTTCACTTACATTAATGGGATTGATTTTACAAAAAGCGTATGCACTTTTGTGCATACGCTTTTTAAAAATGAGCATACTTATTCCTAAAAGGATGGCAAAGCATTTGTGATAGCCTGGTGTTGCGAAAGGCTGTGGACGATGGTGATCACATATCAGATTATTTAGATGCCGGTCAGCATCATCTATTCTAATTCAAGCTCAGAAAACTGCAGAAACCGACTCCAAATTAATGACTACGAACGTTACCGATGAACACCAACATGTGGAACTAATAGATATAACTCGGATAATCACCAAATTTATATGTAATCACCTCATGACCTTTCTTCCGACGTAAGAACCTTCGAAACCTATTTGATATTGGCCGATTAATCACGTAAGGGCCTCGCCAAGGAGGGAGCAAGAAGGGCAGCTGCCTTCCCGTAAAGATTCTTAAAACGTTGCAAAATATAAATCAAACAGTCCTACAGTACTGCTATTTAAATTATGCGCTTCGGCAAGTTACACTTTTTACTCTTTTTACACTTTATACTTTTATTTTTAAATTGGCTGACCTGATCTAAATTTAATCGAAATGATTAATTATGTAATACAACTCTACATAGATATCTTTAAAATACATTCAGATTTCCGAAGATGGACGAATATAACCGAAGCGCATAATTTAAATAATAATACTGTACGTCTTTGACTTGATTTGCTTGATCGATTATTCTCGTACTTTTACTACAACTTTGCTACTATTAAAGCGGGAAAAGGCAAGCCGAAAAACTCGAAGATATAAGGCTCTCGAATTTTCTTACAATGCATTTTTTTTTCTATACCCATATCAACTAAGGCCATCGCCTAGCGACGATTCTGCCAACGAATTGATATTCTTCTCCTTTTTGGAGTTAATTAAAAAAATGTGGATCACATAGACTAAATGCATTTTATTAAACCAATAATAGTGGCCACTTAAAGGAATCACAGAGCGGAGAGGGAACAAATCCAACAAATTGAACAGGATCGGCAATTACAGAAGACAATGCGTGCGTGAGAGAGGCGCCTGCGCACGCAGCTCGCGAATTAGTCTCGTTATCTGGGGCTGGGGCAATTAGGGGCTCGTTCTCACGGGCCGACCCCCGACAGGTGGATTCCGTCTAACGGACGATGGCTTTTAGTTCAATAACCTATATAGTTAGTATAGATAGTACATAATTTAGATTTCTTAAGAATAAATATTTTTCTAGTTAATGATCAGATGATAACGGAATTTTTGTTTTATAACCCTATATATGGTTTAGATTTTTTTAAGAATAAATACTGTACTAGTTAATGACTATATGATGACGGACTTCTGGTTTAATAACCCTGTATAATGTACATAGTTTCGATTTCAATGTTTGTCAGCGAGAGACAAAGGGTACAGGTTGAAATCCTGATTGAGGTGAGATTTTTCTTTAAAATTTATATTTTTTAATTAACAACCAGACGATCGAAATCGTTTGCTGATACTTATAAGCACGTTGCAAACTGTAACCAAGGGGAATTCTCTACTTAAGGAGGTATTTTATAGAAGATAACTTAACTATTTTATAGAAGAATGAATATGGGTTTTTTTGCTTACTATAATTCCATCTTTCAAAAACAAATACACAGCTCTCCTGATGGTAAAAAAACCGTGGCCCATCGACACCATTTCTTACAAATGCGTCATTGTCCTGTGGTCGTGATATTAGGACTATTGTGCATGTCTACCAGCAAACCTACCCTCCACAGAGGAACATGACAGTCATGATGGCGGCAGGAATAGGTAACGCTATTGATTCTGGGCAAAGTGCTGCACAGCACTCGACTACTCTTCTCCATGTTAATCCGGGTCCACTAAGTAGAGCATAACATCTGCCTCTCTGTCATGCAAAGACGAGCAGAATATGAATTAAATTTGAAGAGTATTTCCACCAAGACCATTGGTATCAGAGTGTTGTGTAGCAACTTGCCCGGATAGGCATCCATCCATATTCCTGTCCAAAGGGTCCAGAGGGTAAAGAAGCCGACTTCAGTAGACTTGAACAACATTCCTAACAATCCGGCCACAGCCTCGCACCTGTGACATCTTTGGCGTCTATAGGCCACATGTCTGTTACCATCAGGAGACCCAGCCATTGCTCAAATCAAAAAACTTATCTTTATCTGAGAACACGAAAAAACATGGCATTTCTAATCACTGCAAGAAGAAAACATTTTCCTTATTAATATACAAAAAACAATTAATCTTTGTCCAAAATCGGGTGAAAACACGGGGCATTGCTTGTACAACATAAAATGAAGGCAGAAACCACAATACAAATTACCCTTGAGCCGTATGATTATCAAATCAAAGAATCTGCAATCATAGTTCATTTTAGTTATAGGTACAATTATTGTTAGAACGAACTTTGTAGTTATTTTTCTCTTATTTACACTAGTTGATCCATGCAACTATGCCTGCGTTTTATTTGTTCAATGGTTTTGACAGAATCGATATTTAAAATAAAATTCAACACCCATATCCCCGAAGAAGTAGGCAGAGGCACAACCAGGGCACCCACGACTAGCCGAAGACACTAAGTCCCACAATGTGATAGGTGGCAAGCCTCTCACCAAGCGGGCACATTTCCAATCCCAAACAACATTTTTTTCCATTAGAAAATTGGAAAATCCCAATTTTCTTTTTGTTGCCCGACCCGGGATTCGAACCTAAGACCTCATACAGTTAAGTCCAACAACTGAACAGCTAGATTACAGAGGCGGTATTCAACCAACATTGAAACATAAAATACACATACATATCTTCACGAAATCTGCAAAAGATTTTGATGCGGTTTTCGTTAACAGATTTTTATTGTAGGATTAGGAGAAAAATAAGCAGATGACTTTCCTCGATAATGGTGCGTTGCCAACTTTTGGCTACGATGTGTTTTTTCAATGACCGATAAGGTGATACATTGCTGACAACGAGGTTCGTACAACTTCATCAAACTTTGTGGGCGAGCAAAGTGCTCAGCCCGAGTGTTTCATTTCAAGGACTTGGATTTACTACGAAGTCCAAACCACAGGTCTTAAGAAAAATCTAACTACGAATTTTGCCTTTTTTTAGTCGCCTCTGTGGTCTAGTGGTTCAGTTGTTGGACTTGACTGCATGAGGTCCCGGGTCGGGCATCAAAAAGAAATTGGGTTTTTCCAATTTTCTAATAAAAAAAAACGTTGCCACATCGCACCTGGATTTGTGCCCGGTTGGCAACAGGCTTGCCACCTATTACAT
The DNA here is from genome assembly GCA_002245475.1 of Calephelis virginiensis. Lineage (NCBI taxonomy): Eukaryota > Metazoa > Arthropoda > Insecta > Lepidoptera > Riodinidae > Calephelis > Calephelis virginiensis. The sequence continues at coordinate 8,781 of NJDC01006625.1, read as the reverse complement.
TGTGGGGCTTAGTGCCTTCGGCTAGTCGTGGGTGCCTTGTTTGTGCCTCTGCCTACGTCTTCGGGGATATGGGGGTGAAGATACTTACGATTTTTTGCTGTTTAGTTATTGGGGAGAAGGGGTTTTGTGGATCGTTTTAGGTTACTGACGAAAAACTTTGGGTAACATCCCGAAGTTTTTCGATCTCTTGTGAAATTCATTTTAGCGGATACCTTTACTTCCAAACCTGCAAAATGGCAGTGACGAGCAATGAAATCATGACGCCTAAGGTGGTGGTACTGAACTGGGTGAATCAACTCAAAATTCTACCACTTCTTTGGACCATTAGTGTGAAATCATTTGAAGAATTGGATATGAATGAAATAATTTAATAGTTACTAATAATAAACGTATTATGGAATATTCCAATAATTTCGATGGCTGTACATGAAAACCTTTAACAAATTACTTACACTTATAGTTTATGTGTCGGAGAAGTGAAGAACGCTAATTTTTTCAATAATAATGCTTATAAAGTAAATTGAATCAATAAATAAAACATTACCTACACTACCATGCATTTGACACACACAAACAATTATACTGATGATAACAATAAAAGATTACAGATGGCGCACTAAAAAGTTTGGAAACAAAGTAGTAGGTCTTGAGAAATGAAGATGGCATTTTTATCAATAAGATATTAAAAAATATTATGGTCGAATTTCGACCTATGGGCGACCAACTAGTTTGTATTATTAGATATGAAATAAACTAATAATAACAAAATTTTGCAGAATACTTTATTAATTTAGATTGTAAGAAATGTAATGAACCAGTAATTAGATTATCGTTAGCCTTTTAGATTTAAAGGTATTATACACACTGATAATAATTGAATGATTTAATATGGAATACTTTAGTAACTAAAATTATTAGATACGAAAAAAGTTAAAGAATAACGTTATATGGTATTACATTAGTAATTTAAGTGAGTCGATTTTTAAAAATTCAATATTTATTCCTAAAACGCCGTTAAATGCTAAAGTTAAATGCCGATGATTGCGAGGTTCCACAACAAATTTGTGGAATACTCTAGTAACTAACATTATTTCCTTTGGAACTCAGTTAAACTAATAGGTAGGTAATTAGAAAATTGTATAAGGAATACTCTAGTAATTGAGTCTATTACTTATAAAATAGCTTATAATTAGATTATTATTATTATTATTATTGTGAGGTCCCGGGTTCGAATCCCGGGTCGACCAACAAAAAGAAAATTGGATTTTCCAATTTTCTAATAAAAAAAATGTTGGTCGGGATTGGAAATGTGCCCGGTTGGCGATAGGCTTGCCACCTATCACATTGTGGGACTTAGTGTCTTCGGCTAGTCGTGGGTGCCTTGGTTGTACCTCTGCCTACCTCTTCGGGGATATGGGCGTGAAGATACTTATTAGATATGGAACAAACTGGTAATTTAGATTACTATATTACTTAAGCAGTACAGTCAGTCTGAATAGATGTTTGAGCCTGAAAACTAAACAGTGATCTTAACTAGGTTAAATTTGTAAAACATTCACTATACAAGCAATAGACAAACTATGCGTAAACTTGGTCTATAAATAAACAAAGTCCATTGAAGTTGATTCAGCAATTAAAATCGATTATTCATTTACAACTAGGAGGACTACAATTCTACTATAAATACAAGAATGGACAATGTACGACAGTGAAACAGGGACTCTTATAAACTCATTTAAATCGATTAGGGAACAGTTGAATGGGAAATTACCGCTCAAATAAAGAAGAGCCTTTGATCAGATCACTGCTAATAAGATTTGCATCGGGTTCATTCAGCAGATACAATCAAGATAATTAATTGTTTGATAGACGTAATTAATGATTTCTATTTTACAGTGGACTAGTTAGTACGCCTATAAATTAATAATAACTACTTTAACCTAATTAAATACTAAACATCTCCTCTCTCCAATCTTCTCTGTGGGCTAGCGGTCCGACGTCGGACTTGACTTCTTGAGGTCCCGGCTTCGATCCCCGGGACGGGCAATAAAAAAATTAGAAAATATGTATTTTCAATTTTCTAATAAAGTTAATTTTGCCCGGGATTGAGTATGTGTCCGGTTGGCGATAGGCTTGCCACCTATCACATTGTGGGATTTAGTTCGGCTAGTCGTGGGTGCCCTGGTTGTGTCTCTGCCTAACTCTTCGGGGATATGAGCGTGAAAATACTAAATACTAACCAATTCTTACTTCGTTAGTGTAGACATTTTTATACAAACTTTCTTAGTCCTTGGACGATTGAATGTAAAAAAAATTACTTGAGTTCAGTTTTTGACTTGACTGACTTTTGAATTTACAATTGATATTAAGTAATAATTTTCAACTGACTAAAAAACCGAGGCTGTTTTTTATTTGACGGGTAGATATATATTTTTATGATAAATTTGTTTTGGATAAATATTTTCAAATTTAAAAAAAACGACGGGTTGCACTCCGGGAGTGCCGGCAGAAGTGAAAACTTGAATATTAACGTTGTGCATTTTTGATATTTTGGAATGGCAAGGGAATAATTTTGCACGAATTGCTTTATCAGTATGAAAGTACTATCATTTATGTGGTAGAATACAATATTCATTTATTGCGCTACCGTATGTACAAACATGACAACACAAACAT
>NJDC01006623.1:15119-34493 GCA_002245475.1 Calephelis virginiensis | reverse complement strand
AGTATTAAAATATTAAGTTTTAGGACCGCGGCTCTCCATACGGTACAACCCCGTTGGATGGGTCTCTTAGGTGACCGCGGCTCTCTGTAAGGTCCAACCGTAAGACAGCTTGTATCTTAAATAAAATTTATGTTCTAATTTGTGATTGGTCAATATAATGTATTCTGATTGGCTAACCAATCACATTGTAAGCATACTAGCGTAGAAAATCATATAAAATAACGCATTTTTTGTTAATAAATTACATTCAAAAAAGGCAAGCTAAGAAGATTGTACTCCTCTACAAAATAAAGAAGCTTCAACTAAATGCTGTTTTCTTCACCAATCCAGCTATAGTACACAAGTCTAAACTCTAGTATATTTTTTTTCACTTACTTTAGTAGCACAGCTATAAAGATAACAAATTACATTATCATATGTTATAAATACATCAGATTTTTCTAGAAATCAAAAAGAAGTTAACACACAGCTTTTTTTTAGGATTAACATTCAAAATTTAGTACTTTTTCAGTTTTATTATAGTCCATCTCTCTCAACCAGTCGAATATTTTTTTTTCGTTTCATTATATGACATGTTATAAATGTGCAGCATTTTATTTTGCTTATTATACAAAATAATAGATTTAAAGTAAAATTGGTTCCATGAAAATTTTGTGCACGTTTTAAAATTTAGAAGAACATTATATGGGTACCGTCTGGCATTGATAATCGGATCAGAAGTTATATTTTTGTGAGTTTTAAGATACCTACATACAATTATGTATAGCTGTCTTATAGTCTTCATATACTTTCACGGTACTGTAACTATATCTTTCTAGAAGTAAGACTTTCAATAGGCATCTTTGGGCACGTTCTAGTTGGATCAGTTTGGTTTTATGGGATCCATTCCAGATGGGTAAACAATAGGAAATGATAGAATGTACTAGGGTTTTATAAATCTGTATTAAAAGTTTTCTCGTTTCTTCACTCGTGATGTACAATTTTCAATTTTTTTATGCCAGTTTGACTGTTGATCCATATATACCTCGGCGTATAATATATGGATCAAAATTACTTTTTGTGTGGAACTTTAGTTAGAGCGGTGCAATTGCAGGGTGTAGTCGGGTAGTTACTGCAACCGTGAGCTGTTGAGCGAAGGTAAGCTGGTGGTGGGAAACGATTTAAAATAGAAAAGGTAATGTACTTCGTTTTTTTGGTATTAAGTGTTAGTAAATTACGTTTAAACCATTTTATTACTACTTGTAGGCCTATTTCCGCAGTATTGTAAACATCGGTCCAACTTTGCCCGTGAAAAAGATAGCCGTTTCATCGGCATTTGAGACAATGGATGCGTTACTAAGACTTAATGTGACTTGGTCGTTTATATATAATAAAAACAGGGTGGGGCCAAGGACGCTACCCTGTGGTACGCCATATAGCAGAGTAGGCTCTACTTTACTCAGAATATGTTTGTCAAGCTTGACTATTTGGGATCGATTGCTTAGATAATCAGACACAATGTCATGGAAAGGCGCAAGAACGCCAAGCTTTTCAAACTTCTTTAAAAGAATGGGAACAGAGACAGTATCGAATGCCTTTTTCAGATCAAAGAATATACATAAACTTTTCCTTTTTTATCAATTAAATCTACTATATTACTCGTCAAGGCCAAAACTGCATCTTTAATGCTCTTACCCTCTCGAAAACCAAACTGTCAGTCAGATATAATGTGGTATTTATTAATGAAGTTAACAAGACGTTTGTTGATTAATTTTTCAAGGATTTTAGAGAGAACACTAAGAACTGTTGTGGGCCGATAGTTATTGATACTGTCTGTGTCCCCACTCGTAAAGACTGGATAAATAACAGCACGATTAAAGACTTGGGGAAAAACTGCTTTATTAAAGCATAGAGAAAACAAATGATGCAAAATTGAAACAATTTCTTTTTTAGCTAATTTTACGAATTTTGTAGGTATATTGTCCCACCCACATGCAGAGTCCGATTTGACAGTTTCGATTTCCGAGGGGTCTGGTTCGTCAAGACCGATTGACTTACAGGGGATGTTAACAATAGACTCTAATAGCTCATTGGTATTTGTAACAGTATTATTTACTATTTCTTCGACCAATGTTTTTCCTACGTTTAAAAATGTTTATTTATTAGATCAGAAGACTCTTTTTCCGAGCTTGCAACACCCATTAATTCTTGGTTTGTAGATTTAGTTATGTTTTGGTTAGTAATAGACCTAATTGTCTTCCATAAGAGTTTATTATTATTTTTTGATTTAGTTAATTGGTTATTCTCCTATTGCATTTTCAGTTTTTTTTATCAGATTGTTACAGTAATCTTCTGTATCTTTCTGTAAATTATTTTTATTTTTCCTGTTTTAATTGTTTTTGAAGTTTATTTCTATTATTAAGGCACCTAAGGAGACCGGTGGTGATCCAAGGTTTTAAAAGGCGTTTACTGTGTGGTGTTCTAAAATAGTTTTGGTATTTTAAAAGGCGTTTATTGTGTGGTGTTTTAAAGTAATTTTAGTGGTGCCGTCATAATATTTATATTTTTTTGTGCTAAGTGTTCTGGTTCATCAATTGTTAGTAATTTTGATGATTCGTAATCACGTAAGGTTTCGAGTGCTTCTGTGAAGTTTGTGACCGATGTGTTGTTGGATTTAGATGTATCTTTAAAGTTATAGTAAATATTTATTAACGTCGTTAGATGGTTTGTTATAGGGGTATCTAAAACGGCTATGGATGCTGAGAACTTAGGATCTTTATTAATAATTACATGGTCCAAACAACTATTTATTCTAGTGTTTAATTTATGTCCAGGTAAAAGACCATGGTCCGATAACATCTCAAGATAGTAACCGCCAAGGTTTTCCATAATATTGATGTTGATATCGCCAATGATCAGCAGATTTTTACCATATTTCTTATAATCAAGGAGACAATCAAGACATTGTAGAAATATTTTTGTGTTTTTATTTGAAGGTGATCGGTATATACATAAAAGTGTGCAGTGGGGTAGAGTGACTTCAAAACAAGACGCATCGGCAATAAAAATTTCTTTTACTTTATGTTGGAGAGAGTTGTTGATATAAACTACAACACCATCGTTTTGAGTAACTTTGAATGTAGTGCAGTGAGTTGTGTAGCCTGACTTAGAAGGGACTGGAATATCAGGATTTAGTTGGATTCTGTAAGTACGGTAATATCGATGTTATGCGAGAGTAGAGTTAAGTTAGCATTAAGATCGTCATAGTTTTTATACACACAACAACAATAAAAAATATGTAGTCTAATTCGTGCATAATTTTACAAGTTGTTCCCCCGTGTTGGTCCGGGCTCCTTTGTAGAATAGACCATCTGCCTTCCTTGCCAGGCAGCTCGTAAAAGGCGAGCATAGGCTCACCGTCACTAACACCGTGACATCTGACTAGGTGGTAGAGTTTAGCAGCGACTCGCCCGGATTGGTACCATCGCCTTACATATTCCTGCCGCCATAACGTCATGACGTGTTCCGGTTCGGAGGGTAAGGTAGCCGGTAAACTTCTTTTTGCCCGAGGCCTAACATCCTGGCCTCAGGTTGGCACCACTACCACCTTTGGTGTCTCTAGGCGGCGTGAATTTCTTTACATCAGGAAATCCGTATGTTTGTTTACCTTCCAATATCATAACAAAAGAAAAAAAAAGTTTCTTTATTCCGCCAAAAATTTTTTGATAATTTTTAATTGGTTTGATTTTATTTGGATTTAAGTATGGGTTTCCGCTAAGTAACGCCTTCTTCTATCGATTTTCATATTTGTTAGTTGTGGCTAGATTGGGTAACTGAGATGTTATATCTGTCTCATACCGATGAATGATCGGACCTTAGTAATTTATTTCAGGAAAGATATAAGTTTGAATGGTGCATATTATGACGGTTCTGGTTTTTCAGTGAAAATATAATAAAATACTGTGCGAAGTTATTTTCAGTTTTTTAACTTTTAAAAAATATACAAAGTGTAAGGCGTAAAAAGTAATATGATTGATGCAGAATGGATTGTAACGGTTTATGCGTGACTACGAGCAAGTACAACATAAATTTATCATAAAATAAAAATCCTGAGTAATAAAAATGTAAGGAAAGTAAATACAAAGCTGTGCATGTGAGATATTCGTACCAAGATCTAGTCAGTGATTGACTAATTTTTGAACTTGAGCTTCATTGTGTATTTGTATGATCGGAGATTTTTCGTCTTTTCGTACATATACCAGCCCATATGATGTCCAGCAAAACATGTTTGGTTTTTGTTTTTTTAAGGTCTCTTGCAAGAAAAAATAATCTTGAGGCTTTTGGGATTAAGTTTTCACCTATATAGATCAGCGTGTCAGCAGATTTTTTGATACCCATATGTTTAGCAGCAAACTTATTAGTTTTATTGCTCAAAATATAGGCTTTGGCACTCTTGAGGATTTCATCTCTTACTAATTTTGACTTTAGTTCGACTATCACGGTTTTCCTTTCACTGGTTTATTTTGTTTAATTTATGCCTCTTATGTCGTCTTTTTTAAGCTAGTGTTGACATCATATTAACCAATCGTTCTCGAGATACATGTGAGACGTTTTTTATCTCTATACAAGTTTTTCGAGAGTTTATTTGTACGTCTTCAAGCCGGTCCTCGATAATGGCATTGTATTTTTTGCTTAACTCGATTTCGAGTTGTTCTATTTTACTTTTGAAATCCACATTTTTTTAAGTCAAAAAAGAGATGGAGTTTTCAATAATTGCATTTGCTGATTGAATATTAGTCAGTATATTAAAACAGCTTTTTTAACTGCTCGTTCTGTTTTTCTGCCCAGTTTGTAAAAAACTCTTTCTTTTCTTCCCGAAAATCAGAAATTTCATCGCATCTTTTCCTTTTAGTGCGAATCTTGTAAATGGGTGTTTGAAAATAAGAACAGGCCAACAAAAGTGAGACAGGCGAAAAACGTTGGTAAAAAACTGACCTCATTTTTTTCTCAGCTACGGATCCCATCTGTACAATTCTACTTGAAGATCAAAAGAGTGTTAATGCCGAGTGGTATTCTACCATTTGTTTATCCAGGGTGTTAGAAAAAGTTCGCGAAAGACGACCCAAAAGCCGCATTCTCCTACACCACGATAACGCTTCTTCACGCAAGGACAACAAAACAAAGTCATTTTTAAGTTCCGAAAAAGTACATCTCGTCACTCATGCTGCATTTAGCCCCGACGTAGCACCATGTGATTTCTGTATTTTTCCCAAAATCAAATATTTGATGAAAGGTTTTACTTTTACCAACTCCGAAGAGGCAATGATAGCGATCAATCAGCACGTAGAAAACATGCCTTGAGATCTGTAGTCCTCCTGTTTAAAAAAATTGTTCGATCCCATAAAAAAATGTTTAAAATATAAAGAGGATTATTTTGGAAAGCAATAAACAAAATATTTGGTCATAATATGTTGTTTTTTTTAAGTTACGCTAAACTTATAGTGTGACCTAAGTATTACTCTAATAGGACAATCTTAAAACTTTGAAGAAATGTTCCAACCCCAATAAACGAAAACAAAAAAATATTTGTTTCCCCCCTTAAGTATTAAACTGATTTTGATGTGTGACCCAGTAGGGTTATCTATCAGTCTCGACTTTATGGAAAATCGTAAATTGGATTCAGATATGTTATTTTAGGTACTCTTTCACACAATACTAGTGGCTTATTAACATTAAGTTTTAAAAGAAGTCAACGCATCCGATGAAAGATTTTTTTACGATATTGGAAGGCATACAAGCGGACGGCTTTCCTGGTGGTAAGGAATTCACGCTGTCTAGAGACACCAAAGATGGTAATGTTGCGTTGCCAACCTTAGGCTAGGAGTTAGGCCTCGAGCAAAAGTAAGTTTACCGACTGCCTTAACCTCCAAACCGGAACACGTCAACGGCAAGCGCTGACGTTATGGCGGCAGGAATAAGTAAAACGCGGGTACCAATCCGGGTGAGTTGCTGCGAAACCTTACTACTACCTTCTTAGATGTCACGATATTAGTGGCGGTAAGCCTTTACTCGCCTTTTACGAGCTGCCTGGTATAGGAAGTACAAAAGTACCTAAAATTACATATTAGATTCCTATTTCCAATATTGCACAAATCGAGTTGCAAGAGTAACCATCCAGTATTACTTGGTACAGTTTTTCAGAGAGCTATTTGAATAAATCTTTTGTGTTAGATCGCTCGGGCATAAGTACTAGTGGTTAATTACTTAGTAGTAAGTAATTGTATAATACATTTGATTTATTTATATACATTAAATTAGTTTAAAAATTTAGGGGTTCATAAATATTTGTTGAAAAAGCTGCATTTTTAACACATTTTTTTAAATGTGTTCGTTTTTCATTTAAAATAGTTTAAGAACCGCTTGATTCGGTCATTGTGGAATAAATATTTTCTTTTTCTTTAAAAAAATACTTACGCTTACCAATACAGTGCAGTAAAACTGCAAAAACCGACTCTAACTATTTCATTAGCTACCATGTCGCGTTGTGACAATTATTTTTCGAAACATATATTTTTCGATTGGTGGGACTCCGAAATCATGTTCAATATTTCTAAAAATAACCATCAGAGTCGATTTGTTATAGGTCGTGTATTCGCGTTACAAACATAATTTAATTAAGAACCCCCTCTTATTTGAGTTGGTTAAAAAATCACATTTTCATTGTACCAAATTAATTTGTACCTATGTTATTATATTTCAGATATTTGCGGTATCCTTCAAAAGATGTCAGTGATTAGTGAAGAAAAGAATTTACCATTTTGTTTTATGTGTGGGACGTGTCCTGTCGTTGGTGAGTCTTTTAATTAAATGATATATACACGAGGGCACAGTAATGTTATAAACAGTAGTCTAACTCGGGTCTGTTTTTGAAATAAATACCTACAACCGAGCGGCGCAACACGCGATAAGGCTACGCACCTTAAGTATCATAATTAAATCGCCTTTTTTTAGGTTTGTGATCATAAATATTATAATTTTGTAAACAATTAAAAATCATTTAATGCATAGTAAAATATTTATTTAAAATGCATGTGGTTTTTTTGATTACCAAATTTTATATAAATTCCATCCTTAACAGCTTTAGTGAAACTCAAGAACATCAGAATATAGTATTTAATTGTTCTTTACCATACAAAGTAAATACTTGGACTTAGCAAACCAAAATAACATTCACAAATCCCACGCCTACCTATTGGTCACATAATAATAAAAAACGATATTACATCGACCGCTCGTTAAAGCGGCGCAACCACTGTAATTGTTCTGTGGGCGCAACCGCGAATGATGTATACCACGTAATTAACAAGTGCATACCCCAGGTGAGACGTGTAGGTGTAAACGCGTTTCCGCACGTTTTCAGGACGATAGTGTATATTATTATACTGTACTGGACTGTGTATTACCGTGACGAGGGTGTTCACAATAATTAAAACATGTAACTACAGCTTCATTTTCTTCTTTTTTTTTTCAACTATGTGATAGAGTTTCGCAACGATCGCCCGGATTGGAACCACCGCCTTACGTGCCACCATAACGTTAGTATTTCTCGTGACATGTGGCAGTTCTGGATAACGTAGTCGTTAAACTTACCCTTGCTTGACACCTAAAATCCCGGCCTCAGGTTGACAACGCAAGATTACCACATTCGGTGTCTTTAAGCGGCGTGATTTTGTTACCATCAGGAAATTCTTCTGCTTGTTTGCCTTCCGATTTCATAGAAAAAAATATATGTTAGCTATTCCCATACTGAGTTCCTACCTATCAAAAAGCCTCCAAAATTCAAAATAGATTTAATTAGGTAGATCTATTAAAATATTCTTGTAACGCGTCATTTATGTATATCAGAAACAGAAATGGTCCCAGAATGGAGCCCTAAGGGGCATCCACGGTAACAGCAGCACCTGTTAATATCACACCATTAATCTTGACTTTCTGAATTCTCCCGCTCAAATAAGAAATCAGAAGATCGAGTGACTTATTTTTATTTTCATAACGGCGAAGTTTCCTGATCAGAGTATCTTGATTAACACAATGAAATGCCTTGGACAAATCACAGAATACACCGAGTGCATCCTGAGAGTCATCCAAGGCTTTCTTTCTTTAATTTTTTATTGTACACAAAAATTCAAAAAACAAGTAAATGTGTAAAATTATACAAAAGGCGAGCTTACCTCTAAAAGAGATTTCTTCCAGCACTGTTTTAGAGACAGTAACGTGTGCATTCCAACTAAAATTTTCACTCAAATTCAGACCAAGGTTTTTAGCAAATTTATTATAAGGTATAGTAACACCATTATAAATTAAAGGAGGGATCATAATGTTAGATAGAATTGCACGAGAGAAACGGTTACCAATAAATAAATAAATATCCCTGGACAAGTAACACAAATTGAATCTAACCCCAAAGTAAGCAAATTGTATGCTTGTGTTATGGGTGTTAGTCAACGATACTATTACATAGAAATACTTAAACAGATACCAGAATAAATTTAATAAACACCCAGACCCGGAAATGCAGACATCTAAATGTTCATCACACAAATGCCTGCCCCCGTCGGGAATCGAACCCAAGCCTCGCGGATCGTCGATGCAGTTAGGCGAGTACGCTAGCCACTCGACCAACGAACCAATGATAAGGCATTGAGATTTAGTAGGGTTCACTACCAAACCAAATGAAGAAGCCCTCTTGAAAATTCGATTGAGATCGTCATTCATAGCATTGACTTCTTCTACTACATCTAGAGGCGAAAAATGATGATACAGTTGCAGGTCATCCGCATATGCATGATAATAAGAATCTATTATTTTCGTAATCATATTAATGAACACAGAAAATAGGAGGGGAGAAAGGACCTCACCTTACGGAACTCCTGCAACTAAATCACAATTATCTGATCTGGAACCCTCAAATCGAACCCTCGTAGGACTCAAACCAAGAAATGGACTGAGGAGATACATTTATGGAACGAAGAACCCCGAGTAAGACGTCAAAGTCAACAGTGTTGTATGCGTCACTGAAATCTAAAAGAACCAATAGAGTAAGACATTTGTTACTAATAGCGAACCTTATACCATCGGTTACTTTGACTAAAGCAGAGAACGTACTGTGTCCTGAACGAAAACCCAACTGATACTTACTTAGTAAATCATTACACCTTAAATAAACGGACAGTTATTTGTGCACAATATGTTCTAAAACCTTAGATAATAACGGAAGGATGGATATTGACCGATATTGAAATAGAGCTGTGGGAGATGGTACTTTAGGAAGAGGAATAACATGGGTAATCTTCCATTCGGAAGGAAAAGTATTGGAGGTGAGAGAAAAGTTAAAAATGTGGGTTAATGTAGGCAATAATTCTAGTGGTAACAAGACTATCATTCGTGGACAAATATTGTCATTGCCAGTCGCAGAAGAGGATATACTATTTACGTGTTTGACTACTTTAAATTCAGTTACTTCCTGCAAAACAAAAGGGGAAATCAAAGGAATAGATAAATTAGCTTAGTAGGATAATGTATCAGATTTTGAATTAGGATCTAGGGTTAGGGGAAGAGATGAAAAATTTGTATTGAGGTTATTAAGATCCACGTTTGGCGCGACAGCTGTCAACTAACAATTAAACACCAGCATCGACTGTTGATCTACCCCTTGTAAAACCAAATTGTTTGTTATGAAATAAAACCAATTGGTTAAAATGTAATAACATTTGATTAAGTATAATTTTTTCAAATATTTTACTAAGGATAGGCAGAACGGAGGTAGGTCGATAGTTGGTGGGATCAGACGAACTTCCAAATTTAAATAGAGGTATTACTAAATTGCATTAGGTCAAAACGTCATTTGAAACACAACAATTGAATACGAGTACTATAGCTAGGTAAGGAGCAACTACATTTATTACCGAAACAACAATTTTTAGAGAATTACTCCATAAATCTAAAGTATTCTTCATTTTTAACGATTTAAAGGCTTTTATTACATAATTTTTATCAACAAATGAAAAGTCAAAATTATTTTTACACTCTGTTACATGTTGCTTCAATAATGATTCTGCAATGCTTGGTGAAGAGTTAAGAACTCTGGTAGTTCCTGCTGCAATATTGGTGAAAACATGATCAAACTGCATTGCCACGTCCAATTCACCTTTTATTCACTCCGATGCGATGCGTTCAGTCCTACCTGACTATGCTTTGGCTTTCCAAAGCGCTGCGCCCCGACAAACCACGCTGCTACCCCATCTTGTATTCGTTTTTCATGATGCACTCAATTATCCAAATTGATTAATTATTAATAATTAATCTAGGCCACTATTAATAACCTATCTAATAAAAGTGCCACTTTAAATCAGTTACCAGGTAACCTTTGTAGCATTAAGTCCACCTTTGTACACAATAGTGTATGAATTAGAAATAAATTAATGAAAAAGACAAGCCCGCTGAGTTTCTTTTGCTGGATCTTTTCAGTGTGTGGCCGCGATTCCGATACAGTGGTAGTTTAAAAAATGTCGACGCACACAAGAAGCATTTATATGGTCCATAACATAATATGGTGTATAAAGTTTTTTATGATTCTGCTTTTTCAATGATTAACAAATATATCTGAGCAACAAAACTCTAGTAGGCCAATCTTTATCTATAGATTGGTTATTAATGTTGGCTTCTAGAGTTCATTAATGAAATAATCTTAAAACTAACCATAATTAATAACTGATATATCCGAAATGCAGCTTGTTTGATTACATCAGCTTCGAACAAAAAAACCCGATTCGTAATTGGTCTAGTAATTTAGGTGTTATGATGCCACATGTATGTATGTATGTATGTATGTATGTATACACACACACACACACACACACGCACACGCACACGCACACGCACACACACACACACACACACACACACACACACACATGTGTTACCTTCCGAACTGGGATAAGATAACGGCAAGAGCTGACGCTATGGCGGCAGGAATAGCTGAGGCAGTGGTACCAATAAGGGCGAGTCGCTGCCTAACTACCACCTTGTAAAATTATATTCATATATTGAACCTATGGTTGCCCCTTATGACCTAACAGGTAGGCAGTACTACGGTAATATACAGAGTCACTTTCAGAAGACCAGCAAAATTTCAATATATATGAGTTAGGGCTAAAATGACAATAAATTATTAATATTAATTGCCAAATTGCAATATTTACTTATATGCACACTTTGTGTTTTGCGTCGGATAAAAATTATAATTTGCATATTTTATGTAATTTTTATTACTTCGCAAATGGAAAGTGTTATCGATTTCCAACCCTCTCTCAAAATTTAGCTGGTCTTTTAAATATTACCCTGTACATTATATTATTACCGTGGCAGTACATTGGACAGTACATCAGGCAGCACATGAGGCAGTACATCAGGCAGTACACTGAACAGTACCTCAGGCAATGCATCAAGCAGTACATCAGGGAGTTATAGGTACATTGTGTTTTGTTTCAGTGTTGAACGACGTTTCGGATGCAAGGGCAGTATCAAACGCGTTTCTATCGAAACCAGGTCTTTACTACGTTAGTGACAATTTTATGGGGAACGGCTTGATTACCGCACCAGGTATGTACTACACTTGTACTTTTCAACAATTATTAATTCTATGTTCATTGTGCACATAACACTAACCGGCCTATTAATAAACATGGAAAAAACTCTCCTCCAAGTACTCCAAAGTTCAACTTGGTATTGTAGTCTTTTTACACTGTGGTAATATAATATTAAACCAGTTTTACTTCTAGTCCTTTAATAAACTAAGCCTTAGTTTATTAAAAAGACAATAAATGGTGACATGTAATACAAATATCGAGCTTATGAACAGAGATCTGAACTGAGCTCATCTGACCCGAACAAAGGAAAGACGCAAGAGGGAATAAAAAAGACAATCATAGAACTGGTATGTACACGACTTGATGGATAGAAAAACTAAAAAGAAATAAATTGAAATTACAAGTTTTCTTTGTCAGGTCGATTTTACTTTTCACTTAATCTGTAGGGTTACTCTAGAATCTCTATTCATGCAATATTGGGAATAGGGTCAATTTAGTACTCATGATCACAATACCTACTAGCAAATTATTAACATTAAGTAATTTACTGAGTAAATTAATTAAGTGATGACAAACAACGGTTTCGTTTAAAAGAAGTATTTTTTATGTCCATACGCAGAAAATACCGTTAACATCGGCCCAGCCTTTTCCTAGATTAGCCGGAATAAACAGACAGACCGAAAGACTGACAAACAAATATTGTAAAAAAACATATTTTGGTGTATGTATAACGTGACCAATTCTCTTTCGGCTCAAAACGGGACACCAATTTTTTCATCAATTAGCAATTGCATCTTTACATACTTTAGTACGATAAGTTAATGTGTTTGTGATGGAGAAACTTTAAGTTGCTTTGAATAATAAAAAAAATATATATTTATTTATTGTATTACGGGACACGTACAGACGGTTGCACATAATAGATAATACTTGTAATTCAATTTGAGACACCACGGTATATAACCGAAAAACGGGACGATTCCGTTCAAAACGGGACGTCTGGTCACGTTATGTATGTACCGTATATACTTAGTTGCGTCATAAGTTCTGTCCCACAATAAAAACTTTTCAATTAAAAATGCTGGCCACTGCTGTTGGAATTTATGTGACATATGTTTATTGAAGTATAGGGGCTCTTGGTGAAATCGGGCATAAGTATCTTAGGCTAGTCCTGAGTGACCTAGTTGCACTTTTTTCAACTTTTTTGGCGATGCGAGCCTGAATATACTTACACATTTGCCTTATGTAGTTAAAATTTATGATACAGCTTCTGTATAAGTGGAAGAAATTAGAAACACTTCAATGCGCTTGTTCCTTTTCGGCGCGGTGGTAGGTACTACTTCCGAAGGGATGATGCACCGCACTCTACAAACTGCCACCTACTTATGACCGTCTAATTTAAAAAAAAGTAAAGTCTGTGCTGTCTGATTTAGTTTTATAAAAGAGTTAATTAAGATTTAGTAGTTAAATAAACAAGTGGACACAAACTGCTACATAGTATAATCCATCCATCCAGTTTGCGTCCAGGTAAATTTCGACATCTATATATTTTTATATCACCACAGTTATGTTAACGCAAATTGGCAATTTTAATTAGCTTAGTAATAATAGCAAAAATAAATTAAAACCCCATCAAAATAACATATTTCTTGTATTGAAATAAAGAATCAAGTTAGAGATAGTAAGATGAGTTCGCTGGCTGGCTGATTTGTTGTATTGTTCTGGCTATTTATTAATTATATATTCCTCCTGATTCCTTATCATCTTAATCCCTTCGTTCTAAATCTTCCACTGCGCGAGGTGATGAGGACACGGATGACTTGGTGAGTTATTTGGTTTATTATCATCATATCAGTTGGAGTCGGCTCCGACAATATCGAATTCCCCATTATTACGAATTTTTAACATCAATCGAGTCGCACAGAATTACACAATCGATTCGTGAAGTGGTTACGAATAATTGATATATTTTTTTTTTATGAATGACTAACTTGTTGCTAATCTTGCGATTTTTACAACTTCACCGAACTTTGTGGGCCGAGCAGAGTGCTCAGCCCGAGACATCATTATTTAGATGGATTGGGCTGTTTCCTACAACGCCAGCACCAAGGGCTGTCTCCCGGGAGACCGATCATAATTGATATTGGGGTGTTGGGTCTATATAAGAGCGCAATCTAAGCGGCCGCAAGTCACTCGTTTGTCGTCGTTTATACTTAACGCTCGATTTCCTCGGGATGCCTCGGTGTCGAGGCGAAACGTATGTACGGTTAGTGTTTTCGCTGGTGGGTTCTTTGACAAAGTTGGCGAAAGAAGTGACGTGATTTTGTTCCCGAGTTCGGACTCTATTCTTGATCTGGTCGCGGATGTTCCCCCTCCGGGAACTTTAGGTAAGATTGTCACATGCGAAGGACGTGACAATTTATATTGTTTCCCGAGCTCTTCCTTTATTGGTGTTCTGGTGGCGGAGGAGGGCGTTAGGAACGTTAGTTAGACTTGTCACATTATGTGTCATTTGGAGGTTTACTTGCCACAACAGTTACACTGCTTACGCGGAATCAGCATAAGAGAGGCTTATTTTATATCTGTTGTAATAGATTTCCCCAAAGTTTCGCCTGATTCAATAAAAAATAGAAAAAGAGCATCACAATGTTTGAATGTTTTGCATCAACGATTTTTTTTTATTTTATAGCAATTTGATTGATTTGAAATTTTCAGCTGAAGTATGGAAGCGTAATGTTAAAAAACTAGGCAGCTTTTTCTCCCGCCCTACCGTTCTCAAATATCAAACAGTATTCAACACACAAGCCAGGAAGATGGTCACCATTCTCAAGTCTAAGGTTGGAGAAGATTCGGTCGACCTAATGAAATATTTAAAAAACCTGACATTGGAGGCTATTTACCGTGAGTACTTTAAATATATTTTAAAAGAAGTACCTACAAAAAGTTTATACCTCTACAGCTACCTTAGATATTTTGCCTAAATGACGAAGATAATTGTTTGTATCTATTCATTATAATAAACTTTATTATTAATAATAGGTACTAGACAAAGAATTATCGACAAAAAATGATTTTTTTTAAATAAAATATGAAAAAAGCCCTAGTTTTAAAGTTCAGCAATCAATAAAGAACAACTTTAAAAATTATTATTTTTACCAGTACCAGTCATAAACCAAGCTGACTTCTGTATGACAACCTTCATTTTAGCAAATTACTTTATATATACAACCCGTACGGATTAACTGTGCACCTCACGCTGTAACGTCCTTTGTCATTTTTATTTATCGTTTTTTTGCATGTTGATAAAAAATCGGTTTTGATGACAGTAACAAAGATGCTATCGCTACTAAGCGCTTGTGGCTAAAGCTAGGTTGCATGAGCGGAATGCACAGCTAATTCGTACAGTACAGTATTCGTAGAATATTTTCTAATTTGTTTTAGTTAGTTAGTTTTCGTAGATACCTACGAAAATTATAATTTTTTGATCTTAATAATTTTGATGAAATGTCTTTACAACGCAATAGTAAATTGACGTGAGCTTTACTATAAGTTAATATAGATTACGTTCGGTAAGTTACGTGTCGAAATCTATGACAATTTTGTTACAAAAATGTGTTTCTCTTACCTACCAATAGAGGCGCTGTTCAAAGTTTTTATACAAATAATTTACAGAGATGGTAGCATCAACAATAAACTTGACAAGCCGTTACCTCACGGTAAGGGCCCTGGCGTTGATGACGGGACCCGGCGCTCAGGTACGGTGCGCAAAACAAGCATCTCTAGGATATATTTATTTTGTGAATAATTTATGCACTTAATATTTTTTCTTTATATTTTTTTTAAGTGCTATTGATTGATTTAAAGATGTTGTGCTGTGATACATGTACATACGGCGTCACATCAATTAAATCAATCATCAGTCTAAATTGGTCTTGTGGTCGCTTGAAAATTGTAAAAGCGCGAGGTCAGCTCGAACTAGATTTTCGAAGGTTAATATCATTAGTAACATTATGATGAAAACTAAATGAAATAGTCCTGGTTAAGTAAAAAAATGTTTATTACACCCGAAACAACAAAAACTACAGAGCCGTTTCATATTATTTTCTTCTTCTTCTTTTATAAATATGGCTTTTAATCGTTTTTCACGACTTATTTCTACTGAACATGACATTGAACATCGTTGTCGCTATCACTGTCTGATTTACAACAAACTAAATTTACAACAAAGCCTAAACGTAACAATGAAATTTAATAAAATACAGCAGTCTAGACACGAAAATAAAACTACGTGTATCGGCAACCTATAACCGTACTGACTCAACAGGGCAAGCGTAGGGAGGTGAAAGGTCGTAGGGAGGAGTATCGCGTATCTAGCCAGATACATACATATTGAACCAAGTTGTACTTATATGTGTCTGTGTGTAACAATCTTCCACAGAACTAGGATTGGGACAAGTATCGAATTTTGATAAAGAAACCGTCGAAACATACTGCGCTGCGACCGACGAGATGATGAAACTGTATACAGAGCGCATTTACAACATATTATACTACCCTGACTTTATCTACAAGTTTACTGCCTCCCACCGGCGACTCACGGAGCTCACCAACCTCACAAATGAGATATCGGAAGCTGTAAGTAACAAACACTGAAATATTACTTCAGGATCTAAAAAAAGTGTCTTCACGCCCATATCACTGAAGTGTCAGCCAGGGCACAACCAGAGCACCCACGATAATCCTAAAACACTAAATGTGATAGGTATCAAGCCACATATTCAATCCTGGGCATCATTCTATTAGAAATATCTACAAATGTTAATTAAATAAAATTCGCGCATGACAGGATTTAAACCTGTATACCCTTTCGTCTTAAGCTGACGAATGTTCTAACCCGGTTACACCCATTTGCCAGAATTTCATTTGCCATAATTTCATCTGCTATAATGATCAACAGGCATAATATTGTTTCTCATAATTTCATATGTCATACTCATTGTTGAGCTAGTTGGAGACTATGTCGAAAAATAAAAATAAATTTAGACCCACTTTTCTTTCATTTTCTTGGTCGGGCTTAGAACTTTTGGATCCACCCTCGTATAATATGTAATCGTACTGTGATATATTTATTTCAATTTACATTTTACGTAATGCAAATACAAATTTTTGTAAGGTATTTAAATATTCTGATGAACAATATTATTGCAATTAATAAAATGGATAACAATAAGTATGGCACTTGTATCATTATGGAAACTAATTTTAGGGCGAATAAGACTATGTCATAAGTATAGTATGGTTAACAAAACATTCGAAAGAATAAAAATTCGGGCAAATGAAATTCTGGCATTTGAATATATGGCATATAATCTTCGGGAAAACAATAGACAACCGTTCTAACCATTTGAGATACTGAGAATTCAAGTCCTGTATATGTCCTTTTAGAAAATTAGGTAGTCAGCGGTCTCGGTGCAGAACTAAACTGTTAGAACAATAAATTTAGTGCTTTCCCTTGCTTGTAATAACTTCTAAGTAGTATTTTTTAATGAAGACAAGATTTTGAAACTAGATGATCGTTTGTCAGTTCAGGTAGGTACTCCAGATTAAATCTTTACGTTAAATTTCCGTGTGAATGCGCGTGCGGTGCCTCCATGCGCATTCCCCGATGCGGCCTGCGTCGACCAAAGACTACGATATCACTAGTAAGAATAGAGCACTAATGGCATTTTAACGCTAAAGTTTCGTATGACAACTACTAGTGGCGCCACTTTCCATACTTGAAGGTTCGTATGACAACTACAAGAGGTGCCACTTTCAATACTTGACGATTTTAATCTCGAATCGCCTCTCTATTTTTTTGGTTTACTCTTTGGTGCTGAGTAACAAAAAATCCGCCGATGCGATGCGGCCCGGCCCGCCTCAGTGTGCTTTGCAATGCGTTGCGCCCCGACCCGATACGCTCCGCCCCGACAACAGTGGATATTATCCCTTAGAGTGATGCGATAAGTGAAATGGGGATTATATATATGTCGGAGAATATCACACATACGGGCCGAACAGGAACCACAGGACTAGTAGGCCGAGAGCTCACAACTTGAATGTAGTTAGTAAATAATTCAGAAATATCAAAACAAAGCCGTAACACCTAATCTAGTCGTACAACCACATTGTAAACCTCATCATAATAATATACAATAGAGTGGCTACATAATTACTCACTACACTGTTTACAAACATAACCACAATCACGCACAAACAACTATAGTGTACACTTATTTGTTACTAAACAAACCATAATCAACATTAGAGTAAGCCTGCTACTATGACAACACTATGTAAACACGTCACGGTATCCGTGCTTACACAAACGCAAAACCCCCTAAGGGGAAAGTGGGGCTCCACGCCGCCCCTCTTGCGTGAATGCCGACCGAATAATGCACCCCCCGGACGACCCACATCCTGGGCCCTAAGATCCCAATTGAATTAACAATTGCGACCTAGAAGTGTCTCTTTGTCAACCTATGACAGGCGACAAGTGGCGACCTCCGTACTAGACAGTGGTCCAAACACTGAGAGACGTGCCCAAAGCATGTCTGCCGAAATATGGCGGCGCTAGGGTTTATATACACGTGGCAGCGATTAACAGACCACTAAGAAACGAGTTACTTGCTAATTCGCCACCTGTAGTGCTAATGAGACAACTTTATCCATTACTTCCCGACAAACGGACCAATAAGAAACAAGCTACGAGTATTCCCAATGCACCTGTGGCGCCAAATGTACTAATGACTACAATATCACAACTATACTTTGTTTATGACTTTCCGACGTTACAAGCGGGTCCGCCTTTCATTGCACCGACGATACTCATGATCACAGGTATTAGAAAATATACTAGCTCATGAACTTCCGACATATCCACATTCCGATATTGTTGGTTTTGCTTTACAGATTGTTCCGTAATGTTTTATAAGTCCTAAGTTTTGTCGTTTAGAATTACAAACATTACTACATTCAGCAGGTAAAAAGTGACAAAATAAACTTAAAGTCCAAAATGTGAAGTAACATTTGAACGTAGCATCGTTATCTTACTTAAATAAGTACTTAGCTTCACATCAGGTCCCCCTACAGGGCAGATAGAGAAAATCGAGTGCCAAGTGAAGGAACTTTGCTGGGACAGCTAATTTACAATATAAAGTAACTTCGGATTATTTACAGTTTCACTGAATTTTCAGATTATAAAAACACGAAGAATGGAAAGGAAAGCTCAGAAAACTCAGAATTCTGGTAAGCTACTAATACAATTTGATACATCCTTTAAAATAGACTTTTATCTAGTTTTTCATACTTATTAGGTCCATTTTTTTAATAATCAGTTAATAGGTTTAACCATCAGCGCTCACCAAGAGCAAGGGTTACTCTTGAACCTCGATTCAAGCAATATTCGAGATTGAAATCGAGTATGTAATTTTAGGTACTCTTGAACACAATACTAGGGAATTATTAACATTCAGTTAATAGTAAATGATTATTTTTTTATTGAATTCGTTAAATTTATTATTCACTAAATAAATTTAAGTTAACACTCAACTAGTACTGCGTTCTAAAGTACCTAGAATGACGTAGGTATACGGTTCCAATTTCTAATTTTCTAATTCGCATGATTTCGAGCTTCAAGAGTAACTCTACAGAGCGTTTTCTAACGTAGTCTTATATATATATATATATATATAAAATTATATACTAT
>NJDC01006620.1:66024-82779 GCA_002245475.1 Calephelis virginiensis | reverse complement strand
ACGAGGTCAAAAACGTCTAAGCTGGATGCGGTACATAACATCCTTATGTAATCCGTCAGGTTAAGTATACTGTCCTAAATATAATGTAAATTTCTTTAGTAAGACAAATTCATATTGATACCAATTTGTATTAACATAATTAATTTGAACATAATTGGACCTTGAAGGTCCACTATGTGACTAACTACAAAAGTCTTCTATGTAGGCAAGCATTCTAGGTGGTAGAGTTTCGCAGCGACTCACCCGGATTGGTACCACCGCCTTACCTATTCCTGCTGCCATAACGTCATGACGTGTCCCGGTTTAGAGGGTAAGGTAGCCGGTAAACTTACTTTTGCTCGAGGCCTAACATCCTGGGCTCAGGTTGGCAACGCACCATTACCACCTTTGATGTCTCTAGGCGCCGTGAATTTCTTTCCATCAGGAAATCCGTCTGCTTGTTTGCTTTCCAATATCATAAAAAAAAAAACTTTTTATAATAATATTACTAGCTGACCCGGCAGACGTTGTTCTGCTATTTTTTGTGCTGTGATTCACCTTCATCACTTAGGGCTTCGAATAGATGTTGGCCGTTTCTCAGACCTACTCAATATGCTCACAAAATTTCATGAGAATCTGTCAAGCTGTTTCGGAGGAATACGGTAACTAACATTGCGACATGGGAATTTTATATATAAAACTAGCTGAACCAGCAGACGTTGTTCTGCTACTTTTTTAATGTGATTTTAGTAAAAAAAAATTGAGCTGAGTCACCCTTGTCACTCAGGGGTATGAAAAATAGATGTAGGCCGGTTCTCAGACCTACTCAATATGCTCACAAAATTTCATAAAAATCGGTCGAGCCGTTTCGGAGGAGTTCAATCACGCACACCGTGACATGAGAATTTTATATATTAGATATTCATTCTTATTCGAGGTAATTGTATCAATGGACTTTATCCAATATTTTAATAACATAAATGTGAAAATACATTTGTTTGTTTGTCTAGGGATACACACCTAAACTCCTTGCCAAATTGTAGTAAAATTTAATTCGTCAGTACCGGGATCTGCTCATTTTAATCCTCTTATCCGGCATCGGGTTTCTGCGGGGGATTAACAACTTTCGAATTCGGATGCAGTCGTTAATAAGTTTTAATTTAAAAAAGTATCTTCACGCTCACATCCCCGAATTAGTAGGCAGCTGTACCACCAGAGCACCTACGACTAACCGAAGACACCAAGTCTCACAATGTGATAGGTGGCAAGGCTTGGCAGAGCACTGAGCAAAGAAATTTAAAAAAAAAATTTTTTTGTTGTCCGACCCAAGGATTGAATCTGTTCAAAAATTTAAAACCAAGACCTTTGTTTTTATGAATGCCTTGTCTCATACCAATCCAAAGGATCTCTGAGTGTTTATAATAAAGACTGACCTATGACTGACTACTAGGTCACCTGTCCATCAGGAAGGTGGATGATAAAAACCAGGTTGAAAACCAGAATGTAAATGTAATTTTTATGCTCTTTTTTATATTCGTTATCTCCTCAAAAAAATCAAAACTACCGGTCTTATAAATTAAATATCGAAGGCTAACAACTCACGGAGCGGTTTTCACCCGCGTCCGCTGCGATTGTGGTATTGCGGGTTTATTTCCAAACTCACGAGACCTATAAAATGCGCAGTCACGCAGCCGTGGCTGTTAAAATTATAGGCAAACGGTGCCGCGGGAACCACACACAAAAATTAATAATAAATTATTAATTAATAAATTTGCTCTTAGTTTTTGCATGTAAATCTACATTCTACAGAAGCTGTGGGCCTGCAAAAGCAGCGGATGCGGGTGAAAACCGCTCCGTGAGTTCTTAGCCTAACTGGCTTATTGATATGGATCATATATAACATTATTATTCTTAGGGGTAGCACATTACTCATATTACCTGTAGGATATCACTAAGTTAAAATGGACAGTGTTCTATACACTCTGTTCTATACTCTCACTCTCTATATTTTTTGGCATCATTCCATTGTACCTGATTGTATTGTACCAGTGGTGCCTAAACTTTTTGTTGTGAAGATCGACTTGAGATAAAGTGAAGGGTTTAAGATCGTCAGCTTTATTTTTATGTATTTTCTTTTATTATCGGTTAGTAATAATAACACGTATTTATATTATCATTTATTTTTATGTTTTAATCATAAGTAATTATTAGCACTTTTACATAGTCTCTTACTATTTACACACATTTGTAGATAAAAAAATATTCAAAATTCGAAAATAAAATGTTGTAGGTACTAACTGGCCTAACCTCTAAGGCCGACCGTGGAACCTCTCGTGATCGACCGGTCGATCGCGATCGACCGTTTGGGCACCTCTGCTATACATGATCTTCTTTATAATGTAAAAGTATAAGTGTGTGTGCTTGCGTACGTGCGTGACTGCTCGCGTGTGTAGGTAGGAGCACTGATGCAAAGTCTGTAAAGTAGCCCTTCCTTGATTTTACACTTATTTTTGTTTTTACATCGAAACCAGCGTATGTATGTATGTATTTAAAAAAGTTTTAATATGTGGAGGAAGATAGACAGGTCTGCAAAGATCCTGACACTAAATAGTCCTACTACTCTCTATCTGTTCCGCAAAAGACTCGCGTAAAGGACTTATATTGTACATGTTATGATCTTAAAGTTACTTAACTTTTTCAACTGAAGTTTTTGTGAAATGAGATACCTTATAAAATATTTAAGAAATGAATGTATGAGTGAATTCACACAAACATTTACAAAAAAACCGACAATGTTTCAGTTAGAATATAATATTTAAATAAAAGTTTACACAAAGACGGTCTTATCGCTTCGGAGCAATCTCTCCCATACAACCTTAGGATGAGGAGACAAGCTATATATATAAAAGGAAGTCGTGTTAGTTACACCATTTATAACTCAAGAACGCCTAAGCCGATTTTGCTAAAAATTGACGGAGAGGTAGCTTAGAACCAGGAAAAGACAACATTTTAATTTTTCCGTTACAAACTGAACGGGTGGAACGAAGTTCGCGCGGAACAGTATATTACGTATTTAAAGCTAAAAGGTTCATAGATAAAATATATCTAAACTAATACATAGGCGTCGGTAATACAATACATACATTTTGGTAACACATACATACTGGTTCGGACATGTAAAAGAATGACAAATGAAAAATTTACAATAATGTATAATAACAATAAAAAAGTAAGAAAACAGTTGTTGTAGACACGTTAAATTACAACGCTGCTATTGTAAATTTGTAAGTATAAAGATTGACAAAGCAGATATATACAATGCGAATGTGGATGGATGTAGACGTACCCGAGGAGACCTAGGTTGACATGACAATGATCAAATCGCTCGGGTGCTATCCGAAGATGGTGTCAAAAGTTTCCGAAACCGGCGTGTTTGTATGAAAAGGATAATGAATGTAGAGGAAGCAATGTAGTGTAAATGACCTACTTGCAGAAAGGATTCATTGATAATATACATATGTATATAAATATTAACAAATATAAATATGAATGTCTTGGTTGCCGAGGAGTTTGTTTCGCCGTTTCTTCCCCTGTCTGGCTAGGTTTGGAAACGGTGGTAGTGTATGGTAGATAGGGTAAAACTCGATCGTTAAAATTTTTGCTTAAATTAATAAGTGCTAACCTAGTAGTAAATATATTTAAACAAATTTATATGTTAAAATATATAAATAACAAAAATAAAAAAATACAATATATTTAATTAAGTTAAATATTTGCACACCACAATATAGTAAAATATGTTGGTATGAATAAGTATTCTGTAACAACTTTTAAACACACATATTCCGCAAATAAATAAATTTTTGTTTACCAGGACCGTGAGGTTTGGCACTCGATGTATGTATGTATATTGTGTGTATGTATATATGTATGTTTTTATGTATATTAGTATGTATGTATGTATGTATGTATGTATATACATACATGTTATATAAAAAAACAATAAACATAAACATACTGTTACATGCCTTTTTGATATTTTACCACATATATTGCATTTAACACGGGCTACCCAAATCCAGTTAAACAAAAACCAAAAAGAAATGTTAAAATGGAAACCATGTTTAGGAATTATAATTGGGAGTTCCTGTTGTCTTTTCACAGGAATGAAATAAAAGGGAAAGGTTAAACGTGTGACTCACTTTGTGGGTAAAGGTGACTTTTGGATAATAATTCGACGAAGCGAAGCCTTACGAACAGGATTTGAAAAGTAATTTGGTGACGTTTAGATATTTTTCTACGAACTTTTTTATAACCGGCACCAAACTTCAAATGTATATTTGCATACACATATAAATATTCACGACATTTCCTTACGGGGTAGGCAGAGAGTATTGAGTGCCAAACCTTTCGATCCTGACAGACCAGCCTTGCTTCCTCCACATTTATATCCCTTGCATACAAATACGCCGGTTTCGGAGACTCTTGACACCACCTTCGGCTAATAGCCGAGCGATTTCATCGTGGAATGTTAACCTAAGTATCCCCGGGTACGTCTACATCCATCCACATTCGCATTGTATATATCTGCTTTGTCAATCTTTATATTTACACATTTACAATAGCAGCGTTGTAATTTAGCATGTCTACAACAACTGTTTTCTTTACAGGTAATCTTACTTTTTTATTATTATTATACACTAGCTATCCCGGCGAACTTCGTTCCACCCGTTCAGTATGGGAAACAATAAAGTATTATTTTTCCCATTTTCCTAGGAACTTTCCCGGTTTTTTTTCTTCATAAGAACCTTCACCTGCTAATAACTAACACAATAAAAAAAGAATTAGCCAAATCGGTCCAGTCGTTCGGAAGGTATGCGCTTACCAACACATTTAGCGATTCATTTTTATATTATAGATTATTAGAGTTAGACAGAGTTGGGAGATAGAAGTATCAAAAACGTTTTTGAGGTTTTCTAATATGTTAAGTGTAAGGTTATACGTAATCTATTCTATAAAAAATAATAGGGAAGCAATTATTCCTTTCTTGAATATTTTCAAATTTTTGTGTTTTTTACTAACTCTACAGACGCCTGTAGCCTCCAACAGTAGCTTTTTTTATGATATTGGAAGGCAAACAAGCAGATGGATTTCCTGATGGTAAGCAATTCACGCCGCCTAGAGACACCAAAGTTGGTAATGGTGCTTTGCCAACCTGAGGCCTGGATGATAGGCCTCGAGCAAAAGTAAGTTTACCGGCTACCTTACCCTCTGAACCGAAACACGTCATGACGTTATGGCGGCAGAAATAGGTAAGGCGGTGGTGCCAATCCGGGCGAGTCGCTGTTAAACTCTACCACCTAGTCAGATGTCACGGTGTTAGTGACGGTAAGTACGCTCGCCTTTTACGAGCTGTCTGGCAAGGAAGGCAGATGATCTATTCTACAAAGGAGTCCGGACCAACACGGGGAAAAAAGCTCTGTAGTAAATACAAATTTGCTCAGTTAAGATATTTTTATTGCTTTTTTTCTCTTTTGTATATAACCATTACAGCAATTACAAGAATTGAGAAGACGGATTTCCTAATATATCTCTCTATCTTTTAATGACATAATTTTTTTTATTAGTTGTGTATAAAATACAAATTTATTTTAAAATATAGCAGCAGTTACAAATATAAGCTAATAAACGAATTTTGCAATTGTAACGAATACACCTTTATGATTATATTTATTTTATAGTCTATAGCATTAACACATTTTGTAGAAAATACATTTTTTAAATTAATATTTTATATTTATTTTATCGCCTCTGTGGTCTAGCGGCTCAGTTGTTGGACTCGACTGCATGAGGTCCCGGGTTCGGATCCCGGGTCGGGCAACAAACAGAAAATTGGGTTTTTCCAATTTTCTAATAAAAAAAATGTTGCTCGGGATAGGATATGTGCCCGGCTGGCGATAGGCTTGCTACTTATCACACTGTGGGACTTAGTATCTTCGGCTAGTCGTGGGTGCCCTGGTTGTGCCTCTGCCTACCTCTTCCGGGATATAGGCGTGAAGATACTTTTTTTTAATAATTTATAATTCCTTTCCTTTTTTAGAAAACTATTACAGCAATGCCTTTAACAATGAGCTGATGGGTTTTCCAATAGTAAGAAATTACTAGATTATAAATGCCCAATTATTTATTAGGTTGTGTAGAAAATACAAATTTTCTCAATGAGTATTTGCACAAGTTTCGGGTGATCGGTGGCAAAGCAATCTTGTCCAAGGTTCATTCTGTAGAAAGTAAACCCGTGAACATTCCGTCCACAGCCTACGACGAGCTTTCGTTCCGCAAGGCTATCCGCTACTTCAAATCTGTCTTTACTTCAACTGTACACCTTCATTTAGTTATATTTAGAATTAGTTTACTTTTGTATTTCATTCACATTTAGCAAGGCATTAAATAATTACACGAAAATTTGTTACCATTATTTCACCAGCTCTTTAGTCGTAGGGTTAGTGTACGGGTTTAAATCTACCGAATATATGCGAAGCTTGGGGTTGACTTTCGATAAACTAGCGTGATTAAGGTCATTTTTTGGTTTTTTTAATTGACACGTACGTGACCAAGCATACGCTTCTCCTGATGGTAAGAGACAAACGTGGCCTATAGACACTACAGATGATTCAGGTTTCGCTATTCCGTAGCCGGGCTATTAGGCCTATAGTGCAGGTTATGCAGCTATTGTGTAATTGAGCTCTCAGACCTATCGTGCAAGTTGTACAGTACAACGGACTACCCTATTTCCTGGACCGGAACATAACAGTGTCTTTTCTTTTCTTTCTTTAGGTTTTGGCAATCTCGTTCGTATTTTGCCATTAGTCAAGTAGAAATGTGCATCAAATTTTAATTTCAATTATAATTAGTCATCAGTCATAAGTCGTCAGTAAGTCATGCCAGGGTCTTGGGTAAAGCGGTGGCCTTTTTACACAAGCTCATGTAATGAGATTTGGCGGCAACGAGGAAATATACGATACGCTAATTTCTTTATGATTATTTCATTTGTGCACTTTCACTGAACAACATTGTACAAAATGGCACCAAAATTGACTAATTTCACTCAATATTAACACGGAATTCAATAATTATGAAAAAACTTCGACCATCTTTTCTCTCGATGGTACCAAAACTCTCCATATCAGTGTCATTGTGACAGCAGGAATAGGTAAGGTGGTGGATATCTAGCCAGACAAATTGCAGCACCGCACTTTACTACCAATGGTCTTGCTTATAATGAGTTTTTAAACTTTTGCTCGCATTTTACGAGCTGCCTCAAAAAAAATTCATTTCAAGTTACCTGACACAGGAATCGAACCTGTATCTCGTCAATGCCAACATCGGAACAATAGACCACATCGATGATAACATTAGATTATAGGTATAACTTATAGGATAGCATTAGATAGAAGACCTAGGTCCTAGACCAACGGGGATCGGTGGCTAAGTCAATGTATTATAGTTACCAGGCTCTTCTTTTATAAAAAGGATTAAAAAGGAGCAAAAAGTCATTCACTAGCCTCCTAACTAAACACACGCACAATAGTTTTTAAACTAAAATATCGCTTCCTTAAATAGTAAGTAAGTACGAACCAACACGCTTTGTAGTTTTACTAGCAGATTTTCCCAGCTTCGAACGGGTTATCTTTGATATTCTTGTGTATAATTACTATTAGAAGACAACTTTTATTTATTTAAGATTTTTATAGTTTACTAGCAGTGCGTCGCAGCTTCGCACGGGTGCAGAAACTCCTTCCTCTTGAATCACTCTATATACAAAAAAATTGCATCAAAATCCATTGCGTAATTACCATTGCCTACAACCATAAAACCAGTGATCAGTACTGACATTCATAAGGCAAGGGTTAAATTTGCTAACATACAAGACTTGATAATATCCGACTGTGAATGGTAAATAAACCTCCATTTTTTAAGAAATTGTTAAATTAGACAATACAATCCGTCGCCTCTGTGGTCTAGCGGTCCGGGTGTTGGACTTGACTGCATGAGGTCCCGGGTTCGAATCCCGGGTCGGCCAACAAAAAGAAAATTCGATTTTTCCAATTTTCTAATAAAAAAAATGTTGGTCGGGATTGGAAATGTGCCCGGTTGGCGATAGGCTTGCCATTTATCACATTGTGGGACTTAGTGTCTTCGGCTAGTCTTGCCTTGGTTGTACCTCTGCCTACCTCTTCGGGGATATGGGCGTGAAGATATAATTGTAAAATTAATGCAACCATATTAATATTGGCGAATTATAAACAACTACTGCCTTATTCATAAAAAGTCGTTAAATAACCTCCTAAACATTGCTTAACTAATCATTTGATTAAGCCTTAAACATTGTTTAAAAATTTGCTATTCATAAAGTACATTTTGACAATGCTTAGTTAAATTATTAAACAATTTCATCCGTTGTCAACATCGTTGTTTCCATAGTGATTATATTCTCTTTGGTTTCCATGTTGTTTCTGAATACAGTGTCGGACGTCTTTGACGTCTTGCTAAAGAGTATTTATATTCCTTGTCTGTAACTATCTACCTGCTAATGTGCTGGACCTGGGCTATGTAACTTGTTGGCGTTTCTTAAACAATGTGATGTCAAAGTTTAGTACTACTAGTATTGTACGAAAATAAAATTAAATTTATTAGAGTAAATAAAAGTTGATGCAACATAGTCACAAAACATTTGAACTGATACAATGAATTTCAAAAATAGGTAATGATTTTAATGCATCTACATGATGTTACTAAGCTAAATGTAAAATGATGTCATTTCTGTAATATTTTCCCCGTGTTGATTCAAGTTCCTTTGTAGAGTAGACCATCTCCCTTCCTTTTACACAGCACGTAAAAAACGAGCATAGCCTTGCCGTCACTAGCACCGTGACAACTGACTATGAGGCTGAGTTTTGCAGCGACTCACCTAGATTGGTACCATCCTACTTACCTATTCCTGCCGCCATAACGTCAGCGCTTGCTGTTGAATTGTTACGCTTCGAAGAATAAAGTAGCTAAACTTACTTTTGCTCGGGGCTTAACATCCCAGCCTCAGGTTGGAAACTCACCATTGCCACCTTTGGTGTCTCTAGGCGGCGTGAAATTCTCACCATCAGAAAATCTGTCTACTTTTTTGCTTCCAATATTATAAAAAAATGCTCTGGAAAACTATTCTATTCTTCATAGGAGTCATTGGCCGTCTCCATAATTTAACATATTAGTATATAGTCCTATATTGTTCCAAAAAATACCGTCCAAATTTGTCCAAACTTCAACGAAATCAAAATATTTCAATATTATAGAATAATATAATAGAATGCGTATATTATAGAAAATTCATAAGAATACACAAATAAGCCATATTGAATGGCTATTTGTTGCGTTTTGTCATTGCATATAAAATCAGCTGTTTGAAATTTAGTCAGCCATTTTGTTGATTAAGGTTTTAAATAAGCGTCCGAGGTTGTTTAAAGTGACAGCTATTTAAGAGTATATTTAAACAAATGATTAACTCTAAATAGCGTTTATGAATAAACATTTTTTTTAAACATTATTTAAATTGGTGATTAAAAGTTAAACAACGTTTATGAATAAGCCTGCTAGTCATAAGCTGGTGTTTAATATGAAATTTTAATTAGAGTTTCGCTAAGTCTTATAGAAGTAATTGAGGCCAATGATAGAAGTTCACATGCTATTGAAACTGACTATAATTGTTGGGTTAAATGCATTTGACAGAATAGGCGTTAGGGATAATGCAACAAGCTCGATAAACGTTAACGTTGCCTAATATTGGTCATACCAACTCCTACAGTCGCAGATAACGAATCTAATCGTTTGCAATTAGCTAATTGGATGTCATAACTTTGTCGTTAATTTATTTACTTTCTCCTGAGTATAGAGGTAGCAAACAGGTGGCTGTAAGAGGTATGATGCATTACTTTTATTTTTCACAATTTAGCAATGCTAATCTCTTTTAATAACTCATTTGATAGAAAGTGAAGAAGGGTTGAAGTGACGTATACTCAGCTTATTCACTCTTTCTTAAAGACGTTTGAACGTAAACGTCGTGGAAATACCTCCTTCAGAGGATATTTTTTTTATCATTGGAACACTGTTATCCAATGATAGGAAAGACCTGAACCGTTATCCTGCCGTATGTGTTAAATCTGAACTCAAAAATGGAGTCGTTAGAAATAAATTGTATAGTTCCTCGGCAAATTCTCAAAACGCAACCCTTAGAAAACCAATAAAACGTACGAGTTTTGTTGGTGTACAAGACCCAGCAATTTTGTTTTGATGATTTGGGAGTCTTCTATTATCCTTTCCGCCCATAAATTTTGTCCAAATAAGGCTGGTAATCAATGGAATCTACTTAGACATGACAGCAGTCTACTGCGTGTACGTTTAGACCTGCAATCGGTTAAAGCATTTGCTTACACGTGAACTAAGACAGGAATCAGGATCGCTAACTTTTTAGGAGCTGCTGATGTTTTGAACCCAATTAAAACCTCCAAAATGAAGCTTGCCAGATTCGTCCAAGTTCAGACTCTGAAGTCTATAGGCAATTTGCAAAAGCACGTCCCGGGAGTTTAATTGATGAGGCTTCTTTAGCGAAGGAAAGGCACATGACTTTGAATATAGTCTACATTGGTAGTCTCTATTGGCTCCATTCTAATCTAATAGATATTAAGGTAAACTAGACATGTAAGAAAATAATTTGGTAAATGAATTCGACTTAGGTATAAGATAGTCTACTAAATTGGACGTAGTTAAGCAGAAAGGACCCAACCCACATGAACACCAAAATTGAGTGAAACATACTAAAGAGGTCGTAGAGCTTAAAATACTTTCGTTCAGTAAAAGATCCTACAGATAAATAAAGCTATGACATTTGTATAATCATTACATACCAACTCACATATATATGCCCAGTACATATGATTAAAAATATATAAACTTTAAAGTCAATTATGTCAAAACTAGTTAGATGTGAATTGGGTCCTTTCTGCTTAACTACGTGCAATTATCATTATTATGACATGATAATTTTACACGAAAAGAGTTATTATAGAAAGTAATGATAAGTAGGCAACTCTGCTGATGGTAAGCGACAATCATGGCCTACAGGCACCATACTGGTTTTTATCGCATCGCTGCATAGCTATTTTATGGCCAATACCTTATCTAACATCGGGAAGTCTACAGTACCCTCCTGAATTAAACACAACAATGGCGAGCACTGATGTAATGACGGCAGGAATAGAGAAGGCAGCGAACTTCTACGCAGTACTCTGTCCCCTAATTATAACTAACTGTACTAGTGGAATAACTCGCTAACTTCTATAATTAGACTAGCCGCCCACCCCGGCTTCGCACGGTTATAAAATATACATTCCTCTTCAATCACTTCATCTATTAAAAAAAATTGCATCAAAATCCGTTTGCGTAGTTTTAAGGATTTAAGCATACAAAGGGATAGAGGAAGCGACTTTGTTTTATACTATGTAGTGATCACTAATACTGCCATAAGACCAAAGCATACACAAGACGATTCATTTTATAGTACAAATGCATCTGCAACTGTATTAATTTAAAAAAAAATATTAATACACCTGCAGATGCGTGAGGAATATACACTGACATTGAACTGTCTAATAATTATTTGCCTATTTCTCATATATACTGCTGCCCAACATTATCGCATTAGGCAGTAAGCTATCAGACATAATAATTACTGTAAGAAGACGGACAAGTTAGCCTTCAGTTTACATTTAAAAAATTGTTAGTCCTGTTCCATTGTGTCTTCTATGCCTCTTAAGAGGCAAAGAAGCACGTTCCTACTAATATTATAAATGCGAAAGCTTGTTTGTTTGTTGGTTACTCCTTCACGACAAAACTGCTGAAATCTTATCCTATCCTATTAATATTATAAATGCGAAAGTTTGTAAGTATGGATGTATGGATGTTTGTTACTCTTTCACGCTCGAATGGCTGAACGGATTTGTCTTAAATTTGGAAGACAGATAGATTGTGACCTGGATTAACATATAGGCTATTTTTAATCCCGATCGCACACCGGGTTTCTGTGAAAACGCGGGTGAAGCCGCAGGTAGCAGCTAGTTATTTTATGAAATTTGGCACACATAAACGGTAGCTTGAAGTAGTACATAGGATAGCTTTTATCTTAAAAAATCCTATTAACCAAGCAGGCGACGCCGCGCGTGGGCAACATCTAGTGTCAAATAAATAACCAATAACACCACTGTTTGTAGAGTCATCTGTAGCAACTTGCCTTGTAAGGATCTACCAACTTAACTATCACTGCCACAGTAATGGCTGTTATCTTCCTGGTCTGAAGGTAAGGAGACCGGTAAACTTGCATAATGAAACCCCAGCCACTGCGCAGCAATGCAAGTATTATCAGAACTTGGAATGTTAAGCCCCTTACTCAGCCAGCCACAACTTTCCAAACCGGAACACGGCAATTGTAAGCACTGACATTATGGTGGCAGGTTTGACGTGTAGATGATAGCTCTAGTATATTTACTATATAACCCATTTCCTGCTGGTAGAATTTGGTATTCCAGATTCTACCAGCAGGAAATGGGTTATCATTTCCGTATACTACAATTAAATTATTTTTTATATTCATTATGCACTAAATACAATGTAAAATACATTATGTCTGAAAATAACTTAAAAATATTTAAGGAAGTACCTATCTACTTTTTGGTGATTAAAAAAAGGATGTTTGATTTTTAGATAACCGACACGGAAAATCAGTTAAATAAGCATAAAATTACTAATATTATAAGTTGCACGAATGGTTATTACAGCGAGTTAAGGCTAAAAGAGCATAAAATTACCCCGAGGTCCAATATTGGTTGAAGCAGTGGAAAGGTAAGCATAAACTTACCACGCCCCTGCGCGTGCGCATCGAAAATAAACATAAAACAAATTCAGTTTTAGAGTTCAGTACGTATTTTTTCATTATGTAGCGAAAAAGCAGGCGGCTATCCTGACGGTATTTGTTATTTGCCTATAAAAAAGTATCGTCACGCCCATATTCGCGAAGAGGTAGGCAGAGGCACAACCAGCCAAAGACAATTATTGACACAAAGAAATAGGTGACAAGTCTATTGCCAACCGATCACATATCCAATCCCAGGCAACATTTTTAATTTGAAAGTCTGAAAAATCACGTTTGTTTGTTGCTAGACCAAGGAATCGAATATTATAATTTATTAATTAAGTCTTAATTAAATAACTACATCAAAATTAAAAGAATTAAATTGTCGGTCGTGTGGTGTGTTATTGATAGGGTAGTGTTTTATTCTACAGGCAGGGCCCACTCAATAATCTTTTGCGACCCACCAGTAGGTCGCGACCCATAGTTTGGGAAACCCTGATCTGACTTTTCATTATCGGACGATGGAATCGTCACATCCTCGTTAAAAACACAGGTCGTACAAATTATGTATACGAATTGGTCTTATCACAAAGAAAATAAATGTATACTTGTGACAATAAACATCCTTAATAAATATATTTTATGTTTTTTTATGGTACTGGAAGGCAAACAAACCGGCGGATTTCCTGATGGTAAGAAATTCACGCCTCCTAGAGACATCAAAGTTGGTGAAGGTGCCTTGCCAACCGGAGGTCAGGACGTTAGGCCTAGAATAAAATTAATTACATAGGCAAGCTTATCCTCCCAACCGAAACACGTCAACGACAAGCACTGGCGTTATGGCGGCAGGAATAGATAAGGCGGTGGTACCAATTCGGGCAAGGTACTAAACTCTACCACCTAGTCAGATGTCACGGTGCTAGTGACGGTAAGTCTATCCTAACTTTTTACGAGCTGCCTAGATATGACCCTGATATAGATATAGGGTTGTCAAAAGCCAGTCTTGTAGCCAAATTAGGCCATACATGTCAAACTTTGTACTAAAGGATTATTTTTTGTGAAACAGATGCTCGATGTTGTTAATACCATTCAAAAAGATTAAGTAACATTATCATAAATATTTTGTATATAATAAAAGTAGAGAGCATGAACTAAGCCTATGCTTCAAAGGAACCCGGACCACCACAGGGAAAATACTTACCAAATGTATACAAATTCGCGCGACTGACTAACCTTCACACTGCCCTGCCACACTGGTGTGATGGTAAAGAAAAAAATTTACTTACTTTCACATTTAACAGAATTTTTATTAGGCAAAATAAAGGACTACCAGAATTAAATCAGAGAAGGATTTCCAGAAATTAGCCAATAGTAATGTTTCCAGCAAAGGTACATAAAGGTTTTGATTGTAACAGTGTCAAAGTAAGGAAATTGGTTTCCTGACGTACACATTAATGTGAGGATGTGGAAACCGTTTTCTTGTCTACAACACAGCTTGATCAACAGCATGAAAGTTAGTAAATTTATTTCTTAACCGACACACCAGTGTGACAGGGCAGTATGAAGGTAAGTCGGGCGCCCAAATCCTATTAATATTATAAATGCGAAAGTTTGTAAGTATGGATGTATGGATGTTTGTTACTCTTTCACGCTCGAATGGCTGAACGGATTTGTCTGAAATTTAGAAGACAGATAGATTGTGACCTGGATTAACATATAGACTATTTTTAATCCCGATCGCACACCGGGTTTCTGTGAAAACGCGGGCGAAGCCGCAGGTAGCAGCTATTACGTCATATATGTAATTACCAGTACAGGACGGAACATCTTTTAGGTTTCACTAATCTCCTAGGAGTAGGTATATAGGTAGTCACTATGTTTCACTATTTCTTGTTTAAAAGATAAGTAAAGCAGAACGTATACAATTTAAACCGAGATAGCTATAGTGTCATCCGTTTGCTAGAAAGAGATAAAAAACCAAGAGAAAGATGAAAAGAGTGAAATTGGTAATACGACTTTCACTGAGCTCGTTTCCGTTACGTCAGTTGCAGTTACGTAATTGGAGATTATGGCTTTTGTGTGACCCTGATATTAATGTAGGGTTGTCAAAAGCCAGTCTTGTAGCCAAATTAGGCCATACATGTCAAACTTTGTACTAAAGGATTATTTTTTGTGAAACAGATGCTCGATGTTGTTAATACCATTCAAAAAGATTAAGTAACATTATCATAAATATTTTCGGCCTCACTGTGAGTCCAACAAGCATAAAACTTATACAGTATGTAATTATTAAATATTTTTTTATGATAATATACTATTAAACCTAGGAACTATATGCTATGGAAATATTAATCGAAAAGAAAGTGCCCGTGGTACAGATTTGATCTCAGAGAAAAGCATTGGTTGATGAGTATTTTAAGCATTTTGTGGTGTTTGTTGGATCCAGGGCAAACTTTTATGGAAAGTGGTCCGTTTTCTTTTCCCGCAGCTTCTGTGCAAGTAATCTAATTTTGTACAAGTCTAAAATTACACTGTAAATTACTTCTTGAGTTCTAAGTTCTTGTGTCTTTAGTTCCCGGGTCGGGCAACAAAAATTAAATTTGGTTTTTCAAATTTTCTAACAATAAAAAATGTAGCTCGGGATTATAAATGAGACCGGTTGGCGATAGGCTTGCCACTTATTACATTGTGGGACTTTAGTGTCTTCGGCTAGTCGTGGGTACTCTTGTTGCGCCTCTGCCTACCTCTTTGGGGATTTGGGCGTGAAGATACTTTCTTTTTAATTCTATTTTACTATTTTTAAAGCAAGAGAGAAAGGACTTCTTCTTACTTAGTAAATATCCATCTGCGACCACAAAACCACTTTCGATCAGGTGTGTTCCGTTATGCCGAAAGCGTGTTGACTAATAAAAATATGTATTTTTAATAATTTAATGAAGTGTTTAAAGAGTTTAGAAATAATTTAAACATTTTAAATTAATAGCGAGGAATCTGGTAGCTGTGATGACGATCTGTCCCCGTGTGGCAACCCTATGCAGGAATAGTGGAAATGTTTCAATTTCTTTGTACTACATTTCCGGTGATCATTTCCTGTTTTGATTTAATTGTGTCATTTATCAGTGCTGTTTTTTATAATTAGTTAATTTACATCTTTGTTATATTTATTTTTAGAACATAATTTATTATATGTAATAAATAATTATTTAAAAAATAGTCTATTTAATATAACAGGCTATATTAAACTTGGGTTAAGACAGTGTTTGCACTACATCTGCTGCAGACTGGGTGCAGACTGGATTTTTATGACATACCACTAGATGCGCACCATAGGTTGTTAGACAGACAGCTATCCAAAAGTAAGAAACTTCAATTTAAACATTATTCGAAATAAGTGCAGCAACTTAAATTTAAGGACTTGGACAAACGATGAGAAAAAATGTTTTTTCCTATAACAGGAAAACGTCTAAAGGGTAGGGAAGTCGGTAGATTTGTACAATACCTGGGCCTTTCATTCCAGCCACAGTACAGCGACGCATCTCTAATGGTGTCTTTAGGTCACGGATGCCCCTTGCCATCAGCAGAGCCGTTTGCTTATTTGACTTCAACTATCAAAAAAAAAATATTGTTTTGCCGGTCTGCAAGTACCTCATGAATCGTCAGTATTTTTTTGAAGTAAGAGGTCAATGCCTCTTATAGGGAAAAACACAATTTTTTTTATGATATTTGAAGGCAAACAAGCAGACGGATTTCCTGATGGTAAGAAATTCCCGCCGCCCAGAGACACTATAGGTGGTAACGGTGCGTTGCTAACCTCGGGTCGGGAT
>NJDC01006620.1:45626-57288 GCA_002245475.1 Calephelis virginiensis | reverse complement strand
GTGTGTGTGTGTGTGTGTGTGTGTGTGTGTGTGAGTGTGTGTATGTGTGTGTATGTGTGTGTGTAATGTGTATGTGTTCGTTTTGCGGTCTGTGATATTATTGATAAATAATCCTGGACAAGTCACATGAATTGAATCTAAAATTATATGCTAGAGTTATGGGTGTAAGTAATTATTCTAATACATAGAAATACTTAAATAAGTCATTGCTTCTAGACTACATTTGATACGATTTTTCAGTTCGAAAGCAATACTAATTAATTCAAAAGCAATAGCAATACTTCTATCGATGAAAAATGTTCGGTTGATGTATTCGAATTTTATCATATTTAGTCATTACTGACGCTAGAAAATTGGTTTTTTACGAAGTAATTATTTATTTTTTTATTTAGTAAATTGTAAAATAGGGCTGAAATTGCTAATAATTTTTAATTTTGCATAAATTTCATTTATCATTACTTGATTTAATATTTTTTTCGTATCATGTTATTTGTAATAAGTATTAAAACTAATTAGGTGTACAATATTTTAAAAGTTAATTACCAAACAAGCTTAAAGATGTTATAATCAATGTAATTTATAGATCAATTAAATCACTATAACCATTATACTAATTACTTCTCTCGGAGCTAGAATTAATTAATTATTAGAAAAAAGAACAGTAGGTATGAAATGAATTTGCGACTTCCGATAATTTTGGCATCAATGTTAAATTATAGCATTATTTAAACTTAATATAGCTAATAATACGTCAATCAAAGCAACAACTCGGTGGTAGAGTTTTGCTGCAACTCGCCCGGATTGGTACCACCGCCTTGCCTATTCCTGCAGCCATAGCGTCAGTGCTTCGAAGTGTTCCGATTCGGAGGGTAAGGTAGCCGGTAAACTTACTTTTGCTCGAGTTCTAACACCCCGGCATGAGGTTGGCAACGCACTATTACCACCTTTGATGTCTCTATGCAGTGTTAATTTCTTACCATTAGGAAATCCGTCTGCTTGTTTGCCTTCTAATATCATAAAAACTAATTTTAGCTCATAAGTAAACATTTAATTAGTCCAAAGTTAAGGATTAATATTAGGTGTAATGTAGGATAACGCTGGGACTAAACTAATATAAATTTGATAAAACCACAATAAGTCAATTTTGAGTTAAATTTAATGATTTACTTGTTTTTTGAAGATGTTTACCTGATTTTTAAAAAAAGAATGAGATTATACGTTCGACCCCCATATTTTTTATATGTCGATTTCTTCGTCATTTCTGAACCAGTTTTAATTTTTTTTTTATTTCAAACAAAGTTCTGAATCTGATGATGGAATGAAATTCTATGAAAGTTTTAAGTTTTTGAGAGCGAGATAACTTATTTAATAAAATTGTAGTCGGTTGGAAGAAAATGGGACTTCAATGATATTGTAGATGTCGCAATACGATGCAAACTCTACTAGCTGTAGCCAAAAGAAAAAATATTTAATAGTACTTAAATCAATTTGGTATAAAATAGTAATGTTTTTTTTATAATACTGGGAGACAAACAAGCATGCAGATTTCCTTGTGGTAAGAAATTCACGCCACCTAGACACCAAAGGTGGTAGAGTGCGTTGCCAACCTGTTGCCGGGATGTAAGAATTTGAGCAAAAGTGTGTTTACCGACTACCTTACCCTCCGAACAGGAACACGTCTACGGCAAGCACTGACGCTATGACGGTATGAATAGGTAAGGCGTTGGCACCAATCCAAACGAGTCGCTGCGAAACTCTACTACCCAGTCAGATGTCATGGTGTTAGTGACGCCTATGCTCGCCTTTTACGAGCTGCCTGGCAAGAAGGCAGGGAGGTCTATTCTGCAAAGGAGCTCGGACTAACACGGGCAAAAGAAACAAACATAATTGTAATCGATCGCATTTAAATTATAATATGAAAAACATAAACTAACCATTACATTCAGCTTTGCATGTAGATCAATAAGTAACTACGTTTTTATGTACTTTGGGCGAAACAATATTTCTGCTAGCCATGATATTGATCTTCAGTATATTTTATTCCACGTATTTACATTAACTCTATTTTTTTTGTAAATTGATCTAACCCTAAAGTAGGTAAGCAAATAACATGTCAATGTTATGGATGTTTGTCATAATACATAGAAATCCTTAAATAGGTACTAGAATAAATTTAATACCCAAACGCGGAATTGCTTATTGAAGACATTTAAATGTTCATCACACAAATGCCTGCCCCGTCGGATTCCAACCCGAGCCTTGCGGGTGGTTGGATGATTTAATCGTGTACGGTAATCTTTCGACCATCGAGGATAAAGCCCAATGAAGTTTTAAGTCCGCGAGGTTGGCAACATATTAGTCATTCCAAAGAAAGGCCCTCGAGTGTCAACTATTACTATTTTTAAAATGAAATTATGTTGGTATACGAGATCTACCCGTAAAGGATAGCGCCCAGTTGGACGGGCCGGGACGGGGCGCATCGCAGCGCAATAATCCGCCTAGATCGCTAGCATACATTTTGTATGGAGCAACGCCCCTGGGCCGGGGCGCATCAGCACGGATTTTTCCATGACGGAATTCTGCGAGGCACTCCGCGCGCATACCCCGATGCGGACTACAGTGACCAAATATCATGCTATTACTGTTAAGAAACGACACGACAACTACTAGAGGCGCCACTTCCCATACTTGAAGATTCGTATGACAACTACTAGATGGCGCCACTTTCCATATTTGACGATTTTAATGTCGAGTGGCCTCTCTATTTTATTGCTCTACTTTGGTATTGAGTAACAAAAATCCGCGCCGATGCGATGCGGCCTGGCCCGCATCAGTGGGCTTTGCAATGCGATGTGCCCCGACCCCACACACTCCGCCCCGTCAACAGTGGGTGCTATATCTGCTAATAATGGTGGAGTCGGTATTGTTATTGCGTACCGATCATAAATTGTGATAGACTCGACATTTTCGAAGTATAACAGACACAAGTATTAATTAGACAAAGCCTAATATGGACAATTCTATTTTAAATGGACGGAATTGCAACTAGAAATGTTAGCGTTATAAATATTTATGTTAATCGTTAACGGCATTATATTATTTGGGCGCAATAAACATTTCAATGTTCGATTTATAATAATGTCATGGAAGAATACATGCCGATGCCCTCAGTTTTGATCGCGTTTTAAAGCTATTTAGTTGCTCTAAGGGGATTACTTCAAAATCAGAATAATCTTTATTCACTTGAACCATGCAAGTGGTATTTGTGCGCGTCGACATTTTTATAAACTACCACCAGATCGGAATCGCGGTCTCACACTGAGAAGATCCAACGAAAAAATTTAGCGGCCTTGTCTTTTGTCAATAGTAATAGTTACAATATAAACTACATTAAATATACAAATTACAATCTGAAGAAAATCGTAAGACATATATATTTAGTACTATAAATGCAAAAGTCTGTCTGTCTGTTACGCTTAAACGACTAAACAGGTGCATAGATTTTAATAAAAATTGTTAAGTGTATTATTAAAGATCCGAGTACGAGCATGGGTTATTTGTTTTAAAAGAAACATCCGCCAGAGGACTGTAATGGGTATAAAATTGTATCAAATCTTGTAAGTATTCTATGCTGACGAAGTTGCGGATAAACAGATAGTATATTGAAAAGAGAAAGAATAAATATAATATAATAAAAACAAAAAAAACATGTTTACTTATAAAAATACGAGAGGTACATAAAAAGGTACACAAAAGAAATATAAAAAAATAAGTTTAAAATATGTTAATGACTAATTTTAAATGTTAATAAATAACAGCATCAATATCCATTTTTAACAGCTTTATTGTTAGTACAATTTTAATTTGTTAAAGGTTTAGTTATCTAACTCTTTAAATTTAGTGTTGTTATTAATTTTAATATTTATTAACACTCTCAGTTAAACCTCTACATTTTTGTAGTGCTATAGATATTTATTTGTCTTATTTCCAATTCAAACAATAAATAAATAAAATAAAAAAATGACATCAACGAGTCGACAAATGTTTTAATAAAAAATATAACAGATTTTAAATAAAAACAACAAAAACTCTTTTGAAATTTTAAATCTTTGAAAAGTTTCGTATGTGCATTTAGAATATAAAATACCTGGTACACTCCAAGTATTATAAAACACGAAATAAGGGAAAATTGACCTAGAAAACATATGAATGGAACAATGCATTTGGATTTCGTAATAATAATGGAGAAAAGCCTTTAATAACTTACCATAATTATGGAAATGAGGACAGAACAAACATTTCACTGATGAAAGGGAAATAAAAATTCTTGAAGTACACAATTAATTACCATTTACGAAAGCCCCGAATCCAACCGTTCAGTTAGTACTACTAGGTAGAGTGCTGTATAGGATTTGCATATAGTATAGCGCTGATGCTCTCTAGGTTTCTATGATTTTTTTTAACATTCTGCCAAATTAGTTGGCAGCCTTCTAGCTCCCCTGACTTGATCAAGGTCCTTTTTTACTAATTTTTTCTAATTTGCAAGGTAGTTTTAAGTTGTTTCACATTAGAGTGAAATGATTTTCCGCTTGTTATATTTCTGTTTATTGATTCTACTTTAGTTATGTTCCTTTTTTTTAATCTAGCGTTTGTGGTTCTTTAATGGGCTAATAACACGTTTGAAATGTTACGAATTTTGCCATTTATTTAAACTGATAAACTAAAAAGCTACTATATTTATGTTGATATAATGTACACGTTGAGACATAGTTTAAATTTCCCTTAATTTAATATCTATTTTATTTGCGTTTTATAATTCATGACTTAATTAATTACAATTAATCATTTAATTATCATTTGACAAATTTCTGTTGCAGGTACTTCTTGACGATAATCGGGTTTAATATGGACAGACATACAGATTTGTTTGGTAACTGTATTTGTTTACTATGATAAAATATTGCAATTTTTATATTTTTCACAATATTGCTTTTATATATTTTGTTTGTTTTATTTAAATTTGCTATTAATATAATTTTGAACTGTTTTATGTTATTGATTTTATCTATTCTAATTTTGTTTTATTTATTTACTTTAAGTAATTGGGTAAATTTCAAATGAAATGAATGACCCAAATTAACTATAATAATGTTAAATGTTTTTTCAGTGCTGACTAAATTATTATGAAAACTACATTTTTGAAAAATTTTGGTGTGAAATCAAGTTAAGTTCCTGCAAAAATGGTATATTTGAATTTGCTGCTTCGGGTTTGGTGCCTGGGGCAACTTTAGCAGTACGCTATAGTCGCCCTTGCCATAGTATCCCATTTTTTCTATATGGGGCAGTCACTGCTAAAAGCGTTGTGGTCCACACTTTCGAGCTTGGCTTGGGAACAGTTACAACATGTTGGTATCATATTTGTAAGGTATTTCCCGCACTTTGCTCGAAGGTGTGGGCCACCGCAGTGACTGCACTTAGGCACTGTCTCCGTGCACATCTTCTTAGTGTGACCATAACGGAGACACATGGAGCACTGTATGAGTGGCGACTGGTCCTCCACTCGGACCCGCTGCATGTATATATGGAGGTATCCGTCGCCAATCATACGACTCCATAAGATTGGTGACACCCGCGCAACAATGTGGGTTGTGGCAACATGGGGATTTCGGGTTTTTTTCCTGTAAATAATTTCTATTGCTTTCTCTTGTGCTTCTAAGTAATGATGTAATCGTTTATTTTGATTAATAAAGACCATCTGTATATCTTCATCTTTGTTATAATCGAGGACGTCCTTTAGTATCACCAGGGGTTTTTTGTTGGCGACATCTTCTACTGTCAGTTTCCCCTCTACAGATTTTAGTTTTACCTTTATCAGCCTTCTTCCTTCCTCTGTCCTGCATCCGACTATAACCTTTCTGTCCTTTGCTTTTCTTACATTTTCAACTGTCAGTCCCTCTTCCTTAGCTTTCACTGTCTTTTTGACCAATTCCAAAACTTCG
This sequence comes from Calephelis virginiensis, assembly GCA_002245475.1. Classification (NCBI taxonomy): domain Eukaryota; kingdom Metazoa; phylum Arthropoda; class Insecta; order Lepidoptera; family Riodinidae; genus Calephelis; species Calephelis virginiensis. The sequence goes on along the minus strand of NJDC01006620.1, from coordinate 51,289 downwards.
TCCCCGGTATCTATTATGTCTTTTGACGATATGACAATGGAGTGTAGAGCGGCGCGTTTAACAGGTTTTCTTGCTGAAGGCGCCGCTGCTACACTGGCATATGTCAGCTTTTTCTGTGTCAGCTGATTCTGTTCTATAACTAATATTAATTTTTCAATTTCTTCATTGTTCTCTTTAATAATTCTTGTGTGTTTTCGGGTTTCTTGCTGTTGTTCCGGAACCGGAGTTTGTCTTTTGGTCTGGCTTAGTTCCGTAGCTTGGACAAGTTGATGCAGCCTAATAACTGCTTCTGTGATCGTTTTTTATATCAGTTCTTGTATTTTGGGAACTAGCCAGACTTTGTAAGGCCTTGGTTTTTAGGGCAGTTAGGTTTCTATGATTAGGTTAGTAGGTAATATTTCGTATGAATTACCAAACGCAATAATAACTTTTTCATACTAGCGGATCGGTACTTGCTTCGCTACGTACCTATATGACCGCATGAATGACATAACGCAACAAAACAAAAAAACACAACTGAAAAAGTTTCAATATGACAGCACAATCCCCATCTGAAAAAAGTTTCAATTTGACAGAATAATACAAATTAACAAAACGATCCGCCGTTTATTGAATTCATTTGTTACAAAAAATGTAATAAATGAAGAACCACTATACCGATTTTATGCAAACTTCACATAAACCATCTACTAAACAGTCCGAACAAAGCGTAAACATTTGGTTTGGGTAGGTGAGATCGTTCTTGAGTTATAAAATTACTACAAAAAGTGGCATTAATTTTTATATATATATAGATTTCAGACCAAAGGGTAGGAAGACTACCCAATGGTCTAATTTTATCTAATAAATCGGCCATAAGACAGCAAAGTACCTACAACTTATACGTTGTCTATACCATCAGGTGAGCCGTGTGCGCTTACGTTTGCCTTTCACTTAAAAAAATGTAATATAAAATCATGGAAGCTTCAGATATCTGACGAAATACGAGATCGTATAACTAAGCGAAAAAATTGTATGAACCACGAATATCTCAAGGTAAAAGATGGACCTAAAAAAATTGCTAACACATTTATTTTTAACCTACAGTATATATGCGAACCGAACAAAGCAAGAGAGTCGAAAAAACAGAATATAACATGAGGGTCGTTTGTGCAAGCGTTCAGGTAGCACACGTGTTCGGTTCTTTTTCTATTCATATGTCTTTCATTGTATTCTACTTTCTAGGGGAATCAAAAATACACTTTAATTCACTGGTTGCTATTCCGGACTTGGAAGGACAAATTATTTAAATCTTTGACAAATCACACAAATTGATCTGGCCTCTAGTTTATCTGTGGCATAGGGGTTCATTGCAGTTACCATAACAACGACATACATCATCTTTATATTAATACATGATGCCAAAACTTTGTACCCCTTTTTACGAAAATTGCGAGGATGCAGGAGCACAAAATTTGGCACACTTATAGTTTATGTGTAGGAGAAGTGCAGAACACTAATATTTTTCAATAACAATGCTTATAAAATACATTAAATCAATAAATAAAACATTACCCACCCTACCATGCACTTGACACACACAAATAAAATATATTGATGATAACGATAAGAGATCACAGATGGCGCACTAAAAAGTTTGGAAACAAAGTAGTTGGTCTTGAGAAATGAAGATGGCATTCTTATCAACAAGATATTAAAATTTATTATGGTCAAATTTTGACCAACGGGCGACCACTAGTACATACAAAAACACATCACAATCGTTCTTGCGTTCCCCGTGTTGCCCTGGGTCCACCATGTAGTATGCCTCTGTCAGGCAGCTCGTAAGAGAGCATTGGTTAAACAAGTCATTATCAATAAGACCACTGGTGAGAAAGTGCTCGGTTGTAGCTTGCCCGGTTAGGAATCCACTGCCTTACCGATCCTTGTTGTCAAAATGACTTGGTTATGTTTCGGTCTACAGGATAGAGTAGTTGGTGGAATTTCAAAGTTAGCCTAATATTCCATCAACAGGACAGTGACGCACTTATAACGTCTATGATGTCTATAAGCCAAGGTTTTCTCATAACATCAGGAGACATGACGTGTGTGTTTTAGATTATTACTCATATACCAAACATTTTTTTTTGTTAAAAAAAGTGTCTTACCGCTGACATCACCTATTTGATAGAGGCACAACCAGGGCATCAACGACTAGTTGAAAACATTAAGTACTACAATGTGATACGTTGCAAACCTATAACCAACCATGCATTGAATATTATCCCAGGTGACGTTGTTTTTATTATAAAATTAAAAAGGCACATTTCCGTTTTGTTGCCCAATTCGCAAATCGATCCCAGCCCTCATAAACTCAAGTCCAACACGAGATCGCTAGACTACAAAGTTTTTATGGTATATTATGTAATAGACGGAGATAGCTGTGGCCACGATGATACCATGAACCATGGATTTTACAGGTACGTCGTTGTCCTGGGGCCGGGATGAAAGGCCTATTATGCAAGTCTAGGGGGTTCCCTATCCTCCGGATCTGAGCATGAGAATGTTATGAACAACATGAGAATGTCACGTCAAATAGGCCGGTGGACCTGAGAAAGTTGTCCATCACTCTACCAATAGTGTTTTTGCTGGTGATGAGTCCTGACCCATTAACCTATACTAGCCTCTTACGATCTGCCAGGTAAAGTAGCAAATGGTCTATATCAACATATCATCACAGGGATCCGCACCAACACGGGATAATCAGGGTAGTTGCTATTTTAGGGCATGCGAGTCCAGGATCCGATTTCCTACTTTTTCTTATCCAATATGAGTAGTTTTTAGCGTCATTGATGGTCTTAAATGTACAAAAAACACTACCTACTTGACAACTGCTAAACTTAGGAGTTATAGTAGAAGACAAAAAAAAACGAACTTCCTGGCGTTAAGAAATAATTCAATCTAGTGCCTTGTTTGGATATATTATAACCTAAACAAGGAATAAGGTAGTTTTTAACATACATTGAGTAGGGTATATTGATTTTTCATCACTGATACTTTCCTGGCATTATGCCTTGTTAAAATTTGGATAGTTTTAGTCGTGTCTTGATTTCGGCAGAAGACAGCAAGTTAACAACTCAGTTTCTAAGATGACAACGTACCCATAACTTCGAATAAATTGCTGGTAAAATATTAATAAAAGTATTTGTGTATCAAGGTTGGCAACTCACGATCTTTAATATTTAAAGATGGCGCTTATTTTCTATCTTGAGAAGATTCGTCAGCTATAGAAATAAAATTCGTTAGTCACTAAAATTCGTAAGAAAAGTTCTACTTTTCTACAAAACTAATTTACAAAATAAAACAAAAACTACCTACACTCCTGTATCACTGAAGAGGTTGGCAAAGGTACAATCACTACCCACGACTAGCCGAAGACACTAAATTTCACAATCTAAACCTATCGCCAATGGGGCTATCAGGTTCTGATTCAATAATAAACCAAGCGCTAAGAGAAGAAATCATAAATGGAATTGCGCCAAGAAAAGACCATAGAAAGTGTAACATTATATGACAAAATTTTTAAAACGCACAATATCAAATTCTTTCTTCGTGACCTCGCTTGAGAAATGTCACTATCAAGGGATCAGGGTGCGTAAGGGACTAGTTTTTGCCCCCGCCTACCTGGCTCTATTATGTTCCGGGGAAAGTTATGAGAAAAAAAACCTTGATTTTACCATCTCTTTCTATTGAAAGACCCACGAACATTCCAATTTAGATCGGCACATAGTTTTTGTTGCTTTTGAATACAATGGTACAAAAAGTATATTATTAGGGATCCGTAAACTGATATGATTAAATGACTTCACTCGACAAAGAAAATGATTTTAAGTTGAATTTTGAATTTGATGTTTTTAATTAAATTTGTTTTCCGTAAAACCCTTTACGAAGTTACTGAACTCTGTTCAAACAAACAAACAGATCAACAAACATTCAAGAATTCCTTGAGCGAAAGCGTCTTTAGACTCTATGTATTTTTTCTACAAATTTAGGCATTTTGATTCTCGTTCATTCATACTTTTATTTTAAGTATTTTATTGTATAAAATGTTTTTTGTGGCATTTATAAGTGCCCAATATGTCCGTCGCATATTATTATTGTATTTGAGATATTGTTGTCTTTTGTCATGTGAAGAAACTTCTTAGTCTCTTTAATAAAACAATGAGAACGATACTCTATAGTAAGCTGTCCCCACTACTACTTCGCAAACACAAAATGTAGTGGTATTTAACTATCGCTAGAGCCATGTTTTGGTGATAATATTGTAGTAATAAAGATTTACATATTTGTTATAATATGTATCTATATATTAATAAGTGAAGCAAAAACTTTGGACCCCTTTTTACGAAAATTGCGCTGACGGAGGAGTATGATATTAGGCACACTTATAGTTTTATGTGTAGGAGAAGTGCAGAACGATAATATTATTAATGATAATGTTTATAAAGTGCATTTATTCAAAAAATAAAACATTACACTTACTACCATGCATTTGACACAACAAACAAATATATTGATGATAACGATAAAAGATGGCGCACTAACTATTCGGGAAACGAAGTAGCTGGTCTTGAGAAATGAAGATGGCCTTCTTATGAACAAGGTATTAAAATTTATAATGGTCGAATTTCGACCAATGGGCGACCACTAGTTTTTATTTTTAGGGTACGGAACTGTGGACATAGGGAGGCTTTTCCACCTTGGTCGATTTTTTAATTTCAAATTGCAGGTTACGCGTGTCTATGGATAAATAGGTATTATGCCAGGCCATTGTTTGGGTTGAAGGCTCTATTGAAATTTAGCTTTGGATTGAATTTATAGATTAGTGCGAGAACTGAATGGATAAACTTTTTTGTTAGGTTCAAAGTGGGTATGTACGAGAATTCGCACAAATTAAAAAATATATTTCAAATCAGTTTTTTTTTGTAAATTTACCTTGGGTAACGTGAGTAACGAGCAAAGTTGGTAAGGAACTCTAACGTGATTAGCTAAAGCGTTACAAAACAGCGTATTCAAGCCAGTATCCTTGAAGAAGTAGGCAGAGGTATAACTACTAACACTGTCTCACAATGTGATAGAGTGAATTGCCAATCGGGAACATATCTCCCCGTACGCATCACATCTCCGTTTCTACCGAATCCTTTATCAGTCAAACAGATATTTTATTGAATCAGGCGTTACTTTGCGGAAATCCATTATAAAAGATGTAAAATAAGCCTTTATTTTGCTAATTCCGCGTAAGCAGTGTAACCGTTGTGGCAAATAATCCTCCAAATGACACAGAATGTGACAAGCCTAACTGACGTTCCCACCACCCACCTCCGCGACCAGAACACGACTATAGGAAGAGCTCGGGAAACAATATAAATTGTCACGTTCTTTACATGTGACAACCCTACCTAAAGTTCCCACCTCCCACCTCCGCGACCAGATCACAAATAGAGTCCGAACACGGGAAACAAAACCACTTGTCACGTCCTTCGCCAACTTTGTCGAAGCACTCACCACAGAGAACACCAAATCGCACTCGACGTACGTTTCGCCTCTACACCTCAGGAATTCGACCGTACCGTACAAACGACGTACAAAACGTATATTATATTATTACATCATATTATCATATA
>NJDC01006620.1:30829-45424 GCA_002245475.1 Calephelis virginiensis | reverse complement strand
CCATTGGTCGAAATTCTACCTATTCTATTCTATAAGAAAGCCCTCTTTATTTCTCAAGACCAACTACTCAACTTTTTAAATAGTTAGTGCGCCATCTGTGATCTTTTATTGTTATCATCAATATTTTGTTTGTGCGTGCCAAATGCATGGTAGGGTAAGTATTGTTTAAATAAATAAAATAATAATGATTTAATGTACTTTATAAGCATTATTAATGAAAAATATTAGCGTTCTGTACTTCTCCTACACACAAACTATAGGTGTGCCAAATTTTATGCTCCTGCGTCCGGGCAATTTTCGTAAAAAGGGGTCCAAAGTTTTGGCATCACTTATTATTACATAGATATTATATGTATATATGAATCACAAGTGCGTTCTTTATGGTCTTCATAAAATAACAATTTTCTAAATTGTATTCTAACTAGTGCTCGCTATTGTCTTGTTCCATGCTGGACATCAGGATAGCCGGTAGACTTGCGTATTCTGTCTAAAATTTGGTCCAAAAGATAGCGACGCACTGGTAACAAATATGGTGTCTATACATTACGGTTGTCTCTTACCGTCAAGAGAGTGTGGTGTTTTTTAGTGATAAGATAACGAACAAGCATATTCTTCTGATGGTAAAAGCACACGGAACTTCTGATGATGAGAGATGGACCCCAGATATATTGTTGGTGTGGTGGTACCGGTTACCCTTCCCTCCGTACAGGAACTTGACACTTTTATTATGGCGCCAAGAATAGATAAGGAGGTGGATCTACCCGGACGAGTTACATCATTCTACCACTAGTGATCTTCTTGTTAATGACACATTTAACGTTTGCTCGCCATCTACGAACTGCCTGATGGGAAGGCAGATGGTATATTCTACACATGAGACCAGAACTAACACGAGGGAAGGGTTTATTTGTGTTGAGTGCTTGCTCACTATATTACATAACTAGCGGCCCGCTCCGGCTTTGCACAGATATAAAATATACATATAAACTTTCCTCTTCAATCACTTTATCTATTAAAAAAACCGCATCAAAATCCATTGCGTAGTTTTAAAGATTTAAGCGTACAAAGGGATAGAGGAAGCGACTTTTTTTTACACTATGTAGTGATTATAAGAAACTTTGAATGACTGAATCACAGTGACCAGTGAATCACAGTGATCCCAAGACTTGAAGATCAAATACGAATGTTCTTGGACTTACGGGTTTTCACACGATATGTTTCTTCACAGTTCACTGTTAACAGTGATAATCATCTTAATAATGATCTACACGCAATTTTTTGAACAGTGTCTATTTATATCATAAGCAAAAACAAATGAAGTTTGTTAAAGCGTCATTTTCCCAGATACCTAGAATAATGAGCTCATTCTCTTTTGTTTCTATCATATGGTCATCTGATAAGGATTTTTTTTGTTGAACACATTTTAAATATAGCATTTTTAAAGAATCACAGTAGGTTTTGCGATTAACATAAATCTAATTAATTTTCACATTAAGTGTTTCTGATGTTCTGTTACTGACCAAATTAACACTGAGAGATTAAAGAGGATTTGATTTAGCTACAAAGCACTATTATGCTGCGACGTTTTAAAATGTGTAACTTTCTGACTTAAGTGTTTAAAAAAACTAAAATGAAGGAAATAGTGGTTAAGTTGATATAACAGACAAACAATGAGAATATAGATGAATGTAAGTACCCGGAAGAACTAGGTTGTCCACTAACAAATCACACTGGTGTTATCTGAGGGTGTCGACAAAAGTCTGAAATTGGCGTGTTTGTATGAAAAGAATAGTGAACGTGGAGGAAAGCTAGGCAGGTCTGTATAAACCGTGATATTTGGACTAGATACTCTCTGTCTAACACGCGAGGAACTTGGCCTGAAGATGTGTGAAATATAGAGAAGGAGTACAAGTGTATTTCCAAAATAAGATTGTGAATGTATCTAAATCTGATAAGGAAATTGACGATTGAGTTTTACTTACTTATTTTAATGAGACAGGAAGAAAAAAAGCATACTAAATTTCAGATGGTAATAAATACACGTTTTTTTGGCGCCATCGAAAGAAAAGATGTTCGCATTTTTTTGGAAATGAGATTTTCCTCAATTTTAAGAAAAATGTCGAGTCAAAGTGCAACAGTTAAGAATTTACAAACAAAATCGTGTATTTCTTCGTTGCCACTAAAGATTAAAATAAGCTATGGTATTAAGAGGCCACCGTTTTTCAAATAATATAACCCCGATATTGAGAAATGGGGTAACTTCATGCAACGTTAAACTTGACTAATATCAGACGCTAACGACAATGCCAATAGTTAAGAAAATACAGGTCGCCTACGCCTAGTGAAAACAGTGCCTTGCTTACCTGTAAATCTCAAGGGTTGGAAAGTTTACTTCCAAGGTCAAAACATCATAGTTACAAACAATGATTATTTGGCGGTAGTAATAGACGATACGATGGTAAAAGAGTAGTTGTTAAAGGAGTTTAATTGTAGTCACGACGATGTAAAAAAAAAAAAACTACTGGCGCGAAATCATTTGGCCTATATTCTGTAATACCGCCCTAGATCAACACTACTATTGAAATTTATGTTGATCTATAAAAGAACAACAGCGTGTTGTTAAAATCGTCATTGTCATTACTGGATTAATTAACAAAACAAACATTCATGCCATCCAAAACTACGAAGCGTAAAAGAAAGCATGCACACAATACAATGTCATCAACGATGCTTTTCTCTAGATCTTTGAAGCATAACAGTTTAAATGGAGAAAAACTGTCGCCCATCAGTCATTGGCGTCGAAAGTAGGTATTATAGAAACTTCAAATGAACTTTATTACTGTAGCTATAAGAGTCATATTACAAGAAGAATCCAAGTTATAAGTGACATCAAACTCTCACTCTTTCACCGATTAATTGGAGTCAACGAATCGCACACGCGAACAGTATTACTGAAAGAAAGTAATACGGCGTCATAGTAAAAAAGTAAACATTATTTATTTAACGCTATCTCTTTCTATTTTAGAGCATCTCGTATTTTTCTCTCTCTCTCTAAAGAAAGTATGCAATCATAAACAGCTGCATCGGTTTACGTCATTTGGTATAGTATACGCAAGATACAGATAAAATCTTTAAATAAATATTAAACATAATATTTTGTATATTTTTTATAATAGAAACGTGACATTGTAATGTGTGTAGTAATTTTTTTTCGTTTAGTTACTTCGTAGTTTTAAAATTTTGACAGAATATGTTTATGAAAGAAAGAAATATAGTTACATATATTACAAATACATTTGAAATCAATAAAAACAAAATTTTTAAATTTCTTTTAAGTTGCACGGTATCTTTACTGTCAGAGCTACGTAACAGCTTTATGAAGTATTTTTTCTGTCTTAAAACATTATGTAAATTGATATTTAGTACCTAACCAAAACTTTCAACTCACAATTCGCTAGAATAGGTACCTATAACTGCTGCCAGTAAAAGTTTACATAAGATTGTGTTTTTCAAATGAATCGAAAGACTGCGGCTTTAATATGAAAGCAGTAATTACAGCCATAATGGGCTTCGTTTTTTTGTTTGTCTATTACTCGCAATCGATTGTTCATCATAAACTAAAAAAGTACTTCAACAAGTACTATGTAGTTGTTAATAAATAGAAGTTGTGTCATATAGTTATTAATAAATATAAGATAAGCAAGTTTTAAAAATACTGTTTTATCTGTCTTTGTTAAATTTACGTTCATAGATAGTGAGAGTGAATTATGACGTAGTGATTCGTCAGAAAGTGAGATAGTACCACAACGTAATGGCGCGAAAGAAAGAGATGCAACTTTGCTCGAGATTTAGTGTGGGAATGCACAGGTATGTATGCAACATTAATGCTTTCATAAATGGAATGGTGAATCGTCTCAGTTCATAATAATTATCCAATTCCAAAAAAAAATAGTTTACAACTTTGTTTTAATTCACAAAATGTTAGAGATAAGACATACTTTCGAAAAATTTTATTAAAATAATTAATTGATTTTTACTCATCTTGCTGTTTACCGGATGGTAAATTATGTTAGTCATTAAGATTTTTTTGTACAGTCCTGTTTCTTTGGTTTTAGTGCACAAAAGTTAAAAACGCAGTCACGGGACTCCGTCCACATAGAAAATGTCAATACGTGAGATTAAAGAGTGAAGTACACGTCCCCAAGTCTACAGATGGGCATAGAAAAACATTTATTTTGGCATAGGAATTTCAGTACACTAATTAGAGCATCATCTATTTTAGCATGTGTAAATTACCAATTACCTTCAGAGTAGCTACTCCTCAGTTAAAATTATAATCTATATTTACTTGTTTTCACATTTTTTTTTGAGAGTTCCGCCAACAATCTCTTGGCCCTCCTGGTAGTAAGAGATAATCGTGGCCTATAGACACTATGTATGTTACAGGTGCGTCGTTGTCTTGTGGCCGGGATGTTAGGTATTGTACAAGTCTACCGGATACACTACCCTCATGCCGTACCATGAAAAAAATATTACGGCGTCAGGAATAAATAAGGCGATGGATAACCCTATCCTGCAAGTTGCTACACAGTACTCTACATAATTATTATAAGAATATAACGATAGTTCTAAAATTGTAGATTTCAAACATATAAATGTCATTAAAATTGATAACATTTTTTTATTGTCATTGTAATGTTTTTTAAAATTCTTGTTTTAAAGAATGGTTTAAAAAATAAAAAGTTGTTAAATTACCTGAAAATTTTGTTACTTGCAAAATTTTTCAGCTTACGTATTCCCAAATCAAAACTAAGTAAATGATAAATAACTTAATACATTAAAAAATGGTGTTTTTACTCAAGACGTATGAACTACAACGATTCTTCATTCCACGAAATGAGAGCAAAAAATGTACACAAATGATGAAAGTAAAAGCATTTTTGTGTTTGGGCTCGTTTTTGTGAATGTAATGGGTCCAAAGATTGTTTATACAATATGACGCAACCTACGTTTGTCCATCTTTGTCTCTGCATAATGTTGAGCAAAGAAATTAATAAAAACGAAAGCAACTACTAAAATTCAGGTAGCTGATTTCATGTCAGCCATATAATAAACAAAGAAATGAGTATAGAAATGCAGGTATTGTGTATTTTATGTATATTGCCATTTTTAGACAAAAAGTCCGACATTTATTGTTTCGATTGTGAATAAGAGCACAAAAATTAATTTTTATGAGCCAATACTCAAGAAGACTTTCCTTGTGAGTCTTATGATAAGTAAAAGATAACCATTTTTTTATTTATTTTGTAGCAATAGACAGAAATGGTGGTAAAGTATCCTTAACATCTTATTAGTAAACATAGGAGTAACATTTAGTTAATATTATAGTCTGTTGCACAATATTGTTATAAAGACTATAATGCCAGGTTGAATCTTGAAGTACTTAACTCCGTTTTTATTAATAAGATGGTTAGTGTTTTAGTAGTTTGCCCGTGTTGATCCGGGCTCCTTTGCAAAATAGACCATCTGACTTCCTGTGCCAGTCAGCTCGTAAAAAGCGAGCATAGGCTTACCGTCACTAACACCGTGACATCTGACTAGGTGGTAGAGTTTTGGCAGCGACTTACCCGGATTGGTACCACCCCCTTACAATAGGTAAGGCCTGCCGCCATAACGTCATGACGTGTTCCGGTTTGGAGGGTAAGGTAGCCCGTAAACTTATTTTTGCTCAAGGCATATCGTCCTGGCCTCAGGTTGGCAACGCACCATTATCACCTTTGGCTTTCTCTAGGCGGCGTGAGTTTCTTACCATCAGAAAATCCGTCAGCTTGTTTGCCTTCCAATATCATAAAATAAAAGTTTTTCTCAGAAAAAGGGCTTACCAGACGATTTTCGCAATTCGTTCTACTAATTCCGTAAATATTATAATTATGATAGTTGATTAAATTGATAGTTCGGAACAGTAGGTACATTATTTTTCCATTTTCGTTTAATACGCTAGCTTTGTCTGGATATTAAACGCTTTTAGGGCGGGAAAATGAGAAACCTCACATCACGGGTACAATTTTTTTCCAACTGGTAGTCGAATTGTCACTTTCTGGTCATGAAGAGCAGAAGCATAACATACACACCTCGGGCGTAAAAAGATAGTCTTCGATTACATGTCTGTCGACCTTGGCTTATGCTCGGCCAATAGTTACCTTTGATCTAAGACTTTTCTTATTTTCCTGCCTTCGGGATGTAATAAGCTGTATGTCTGGATAGAGCCGGATCAACCTTAAGGCAGAGTAGGCAACTGTCTAGGGCCCCAGGACAGGGCATACTGTAGTCCGCAAAAAAAGTTTTGTGGATCGAAAATGATAATCATAATTACTATTATTATTTTTTTCAACGCATGTAACACTTTATATATACAGAACCATCTAGTATCATTGAAGTATCATGGTTCAATCAACTTTCCCAAATGTTATGATAGATTTTTTTTCATTTTCATTGCAAATTTATAGAAGTTTGATGATAACAAACGCGTCAGGCGAACGAAATTTTTTCGAAAATTCTCTTCGAGCAACAATGTCTCCACATAGCTTAAATTCATGTCAATAATGGCAATCGAAAATGATGTATTGGTAAAGGTCCACATTGAAGAATCGTATAAGAATATATCTAAAAAAGTTAGAAATATCATATTTATATTAACAGAAGGTACTGAAATCACTTCACTTTTTCTTTTGTTTATTGCGTTTGGTTAAATATATATTTTAAATTAAAATAACTGAGTCGTGTTTAATTTTTTATGTATATGTAGATAACAACTAGACAGGACGAAATCAAATGTACGCGTACTCTACGTGTGGGCTGCGTAAGTCTGAACCCGCCCTTAGGACGTCATCCATGCCTCTATCGGGAATTGTATTCAGGAGTGTGGATAGAAGACAAAAAAATACATCACATGGTTTAGTCAGTTAGAGTAGGTAAAGAAAAGAGGCCGGAAAATTGTATTGCCTACAGGCCCATACAGGGTTAATCCGACTCTGTAGTCTAGATATGAAATATTAATCCAATGAACGAGCAAAAATATGTCAACTGTCTTGTCGTATTAAAGACGCTCTCATTGCAGGGAATCTGTTTAACATACTGTCTAGTACCTATCTATGTAATTTATGCAGCAATGCTATTTATTAACTAGTAGCTAATACAATATATGCCTCAAAGTTTTAGAAATGTAAGAGTTTTGGTTGATGATGTAGTGCTGGAACAAGTGAATGAAATTGTATATCTTGGTTGTGCTTTAAGCAGGGATGGAAGGTAGACCGCGGATGTAGAGAGGAGAGTGAGTGCAGGGAATAGTGTGAATGGAGCGTTGGGTAAGCTATTCCAAAGCGAGGTTTTGAGTCAAAAAGCTAGACTCGCTTTGCATAATTCTGTGCTTATTCCAACGTTATTGTATGGAAGCGCGAGTTGGGTATGTCAGAAAGAGCATGAAAGTAGGATAAATGCGGTCAAAATGAGAGCACTACGGAAAATCTGTGGTGTAACGCTCGCTGACCGCATTCGTAACTGTGAGATCCGAGAAAGAGTGGGATTGAAAGAAAGTGTTGGTGTTAAAATGCGAAAGGGCATGCTCCGCTGGCTGGAAAGAATGACATATGAAAGGTTGACAAAGCAGATATACAATGCGAATGTGGATGGATGTAGGTACCCGAGGAGACCAAGGCTGACATTTCACGATCAGATCAATTGGATATTATCCGAGGGTGGTGTCAAGAGTCTCCGAAACCGACGTGTTTGTATGAAAAGGGTTATGAATGTGAAGGAAGCAAGACAGGTTTGTTAGGATCGTGAGGTCTGGCACTCGATACCCTCTGCCTACCCCGTAAGGGACTTGGCGTGAAGATATGTATGTATGTAAAGTTATTAAATCAAATAATTTTCTAAAAAATGGTAACACTGACCTACTAAATCTATGAAATACGTTATCTCCAGTATGATGGACTCTGTAACGCTTTATCATGCCAGTGAACGCGAACTGTACTAGTCATCTGTCATAGATTTTAAAAAATATATTTTATTGCTAGATTCGTCAACATTTGCTCAGTGCAAAATGGCTAAATAAACAATTCGATTGAAATAAAATTAATTTTTGACATTAGCCAAAGATTGGATAAGCGCCCGGTCGGCGATAGCTATGAAACACCCCACTTACTGGTTCCATGTTTTTTCTGCTAATCGTGGTAGCCTGGTTCTAACTCTACTACCACTTCAGAGATAAGGGCTTGATGATTTACTATCGGACATAGTACTTGAAAAATTGACACAATTTTAATCTGTTAAAAAATCGTTATTAGTAAACAACTGCCCCCTCGTTGGTCGAATGGCTAGCGTACACGCCTAACTACATCGACCAACCGCGACGCTCGGTTTCAATTCCCGACGGGGACAGGCATTTGTGTGATTAACATTTAGATGTCTGTATTTTAGGGTCTAGGTGTTTATTAAATTTATTCTGGTATCTATTTAAGTATTTTTTTTTGTATTAGAATCGTTGTCTAATACCCATAACACAAGCATATAATTTGCTTACAAAAAAGTGGTAACTATATTTAGTCACCAATTCCTCATTTGTTGTTCTACAAGGTATGTAGGTACTACATGCAGGTCAGATTTCCCTTTTAATAGGAAAAGTATAAAAAGCGATCATCGTCAGTATCCTTCAGAAAAAATTGTTAACTTGCGAACATGTACAACAAATAAAACGATTTTTAGTGTTTGAAGTGATGAATTACTTTTTAAGGGTTCCGTATCCAAATGGGAAGAAACTGATAGACTCGTTATGTCTGTCTGTCTGTTTCTTCCATATTATATCACAGTCGCTTTTTTCCGAAAATGTACTGTTGAAATTTACACAAAATAGAAAAAAACTTTTTTTGTTACATATCTCGTAACAGTTAATGAGTCCATAATATATCATTCAGTTATTTAGGAAAGAGATTCTTGATATTAGAAATTCTGCAAAGCTTAAAACAAGTTAACTTTTTGTCCATTAAAATGGAAAGATTGACCACATACTATAAATATTAACACAAAAAAAATAAACATTCATAACGTATAAAAAATTTATTCATATCTCCTCACATTAAATCGTAAAACTTTAAAAACTGAAATGCAGAAAAAATATATGTTAATAAATTTCACAACACTTATCTAATATTTTATATCCCTGTCATTTAAACGGCGACAGGTGTTAGGATGTCCAGTAGATGCATTAATATTATTGGATTTACTTACATGTACTGAAGGTCGACAGAGTCATCTCAAGATGCACTTTAGAACATCGTTGAGACAATACGTTGACCCCGTTGTCCTTATACGTTCTCTGGTTGCAACATCTCTCGGATGCGCAGGGTCACCGGTAAAATCTATGCGGAAAACATCCTTCATTGTGATTGTAAACACATCTTTGATTTATCGGAGAACTATATTCTGCTTTAAATGGGACAAAAAAATTAAAAATTCATTGTAGATTTAGTAATAAAGTTGTCCCTGTTGTCCTGGGCTTTTTGAAGACTGTTGTCTAGTAGCTTCTCTGTCAAGTATCTCATGAAAAGTGTGCGTTTTTTTGCCTGTCGCTTGCACCGTTACTGTGTCCCCGTATAAATCAACACTTACTGCAAAATTCGCCGTTTTCTACCTTCAAAAACTTAGCTATTTGTGTCTCCTTAACGTGAGAACTCTCATATTTTGGTTGAGAGGTACGGTAATCGGTAAATTTACTAGCATTAGATTGATAATCTGTTATACCATCATGACAAATATTTGACAAATTTTTTTATGACATTTTTGTATTGCCGATATTTTTTGTATGTGAGATATCCTTCATCTCAATTGATAAAGAAGTATAATGTTTATGTCTCTAATACAATTTATCTTAACATTTTGTCGTTTATCTCTTATTTAATGTAAAGTGACTAATAAAAGAGATAGGATGTGACCTAAGATAATCCTTATATGTTACAATACAAAGATTAATTTAGGTATTTGACGTTCTCTAAATCAAAAACCGAATTCATATAAGAATAACATTTTATTGTGATTTGGACATAAAGAACGTTTAAATATATTTAAGAGATTCGCAGTTTTATGCAATACATAATATGTGATAACAATTTTTATCTATATATGCTTAAGTTATGTCCTTGATCGTTTTAATTTGAATAACTTATATTGCAAATAACTTAGAAACGCTTTGCTTTAGAGGAAGTAAATGGTTTATTTAAAGAATTTTAATTAAAATTTGATGCATTTTTATCATTCATGTTATGCTTAATATAATGTAAGTTTCTGTTCTAACCGACATTAAAATAGAGGAAGTTCTCAAATTAATCAATACGACTGATTTTTTTTATTTTTGTTACGCGATTATTGGCCCAATAAGAAACCGATTTCTATGGTTTCTTTTATAAAGGTGTACGTATATAATTTTTATTATCAAACTTTACAGTAGACAGTAGTTTTCAAGTTATACTTAACAATTTTACCTAACGAGTTGATGACATAATTGAAAATTAGTTAACATAATATATGAAAATATTTGCATTAAAAGACGAATAATTTAAAAGTGCTGCGGGAATATTCAGTATCTTTTTTGTGAAGATCACTGGGTCAAGTGTACATCAAATAGCTGTCAAATGACGTGTTTTGTATTTTCTATCTTCATTGCACTTTTGTTGGTTACAGGAGATAACAGATATGAAATACGTCATTTGACAGCTATTTCATGTACGCAATACCCTGTGACCACTAAAAACCCCCTGCCTTCCCCAGGTTGATCCCGAACTTAATATTGAGAAAATATAGGTCAACTGTTTTTCTACCAAGCGACTTAAAAAAAAACGTCGGTTTTTTTTGTGATATTGGAAGGCCAATAAGCAGTTGGATTTCCTGGTGGTAAGAAATTCACGCCACCTAGAAGCACCAAAGGTGGTAACGGTGCGCTGCCAACCTGAGGCCGGGATGTTTGGCCTCGAGCAAAAATAAGTTTACGGGCTACATTAAAATCTGAACCAGAACACGTCAACGGCAAGTGCTGACGTTATGGCAGCAAAAGTAGATAAGATGGTGGTACCGATCCGGACGAGTTGCTGCGAAACTCTACTACCTCGTCTGATGTCACGGTCCTAGTGATAGTAAGCCTATGTTTGCCTTTTTGCCTGGGAGGATGGCAGAGGGTTTATTCTATTCTGGAAAGGAGCCTGGACAACACGAGGAATTATTTTTTCAATGAGATTAAAACCATGACTAGATGCTAAGGTTTTTCGACTACTTGCTCAGTTTAGTACAACTATTTTACCTACTGTTGTTGCTTTATAGTCCGTGTTCGTTTTGTCGTTATTCGTTTTTAAAGGTAAGGTAACCGGTAAATTCACTTACACAAAAGGCGTTCTAAATCCTAGCCTAAGATTAAAACATTCTGATTATCCGATTTAAATCCCTTACATTTTTTTCTTTGGGCTATTTTAAATAAATAGTGTACCAGGGAGACAAGAACAGCGAAAAAAAACTAGGACAAAAGCTCGAATTTGATAGGGTACAAGTTACTTACAACAGAAGTGTATTCCATTTGTTAGGTAGGAATTTTATTAGACGGTGCAGATAGTATTACGGTCAGAGGCAGGAATTTTGAGCATTTATTGTAAAATGTTTTGCTTTAATAAAACAATTATTTCACATTCGTTATTTTGTTTTTTCGTCCTAAAAATAATAGAGCCACTCATGGCCACGTGTAATACTTTTTCAGAATCCCCTTTAAATGCGCCAAAACTTGTAATACAGGGTCACTCTTCGGTAGAGTATTTTCTTTCATAGTGGGGTCCGAAAGAAAAAAAAAGGTGTAAAATTAAATATTATATTCAACACACCCAATAAACAACCATAAGTTGCATGGCTAACGCAAGGACTTGTCAGTACCAATATAGTGAAAATTTAAAAAAATATATCTACAGAATTCAAATTCTTCGAATTTTAATAAAAATTAGTTTAAAAAATATTTTTTTTATAAAAATACGAAATAAATTATAACTCTGCAGTGTGTAGTCAGTGTTCGTTATCGTCGTTATTCCATTTTAAAAGATAAGGTAACCTTTAAATTAACTTACATAAGAGGCGTTCTAAATCATAGTAGTTAAAACGGATTTAAAATTGCTAGTCCTACTTTGCCAACGTACCACTTTTAGTAATTTGTGGTGGTGGTGGTGGTACTCGTGGCGGTAATTTTGGTGTCTTTTAGCATCTTGGCATAAAATTAAAAAGGCATGGCACTAAAACTCCTTAGGCTAGCAACGCATCATTACCTCTTTTGGAGTCTATATAACGTCTATTACATCTTCAGGAAATCTAACTGTATTTTTACTTTCTTATGTCTTAAAGAAAGTAATAAACCATAAATAATATATCTTCACGCCCATATCCCCGAAGATGTGGGCAGAGGCACAACCAGGGCACCTACGACTAGCCGAAGACACTAAGTCTCACAATGTGATAGGTAACAAGCCTATCGCCAACCGGGCACATTTCCAATCCCGAGCAACGTTTTTTTTATAAGAAAATTGGAAATATTCCAGTTTTATTTTTGTTGCCCGGTTCATTTGTTGCATCTCCTAACTAGATGCTAGACCATAACTTTTCCAAATTCGGTAACCAATAAGAAACTTGGAAATTAGATCCTAATAAGAATATAAATTGTAAGTCCGACATCTGATAATCTAATACCAAAGTATTGAATGTGGCACACATGGCCTGCACAACTAAACATTCTAACGATAGCACACGTGCAGACAAGAGGTCCTTTCATGAGATATGGGTCAACGGGTCTCCCCTCCAGTGTTGTAACAGATTGGTTTATCGCACTTAGTTCTTTGCATAATATATGTGTACGAACTCTAAAAATGTTTTGCACTTAAATTTTATTTATTCAGCTATTTCCCGCTTTATTTGATACCTATATTATGCTTCTCCGTTTTCTGCAACCATAGATACCTTTATCTTTCTCCAGGTTGTCACTATGTCTAATGCGAGTGTTGTATTTGTATACATATTTTTATGTTCTCACTATCTCATTAACCATATTAGACTTTTTTGGATATAAAAGTATCTTTACGCCCGAATTAACAAAAAGGTAAGCAGAGGCAAATCCAGCACTCCTACGGCTGGCCGAATACTGTGATGTAGTGGGGATGGCTTAGGTTGTTTCTAAAATTGACAATCTTCTGTCTGAAATTTCGTTTTCAAAATCTAGTGCAATTTAACTCTAGCAAGACACAAGTTTGCATGTTTTCCGCCAAAACGATTCCCTTCGTCTCATCTCCTCTATTTGAGAGCGTTTCCCTAACTGCCACAGCCTGCATTGGTATACTTGTCGTTAACATTTCGAATGATGTTCAATTTTGTGGTCATCTATAGAAGAAGGCTAAAATAGCCCCAAAAAAAACTCGGTGTGCTCAGCAAAGCGAGACAGTGTTTCAAGCCGACCCATCGCTTATCTCATACTCATACTCATATGGAGTACTGTTCTCAAGTCTGGGCAGGGGCTCCACAATACCAGCTCCTTCCGTTTGACCGCATTCAAAGTAAAGCCTTTCGAATTGTCAATGACCAGGCAATTACCAATCGGCTTGATTCCTTGGCGCTGCGTAGAGATGTTGGGTCCCTCTATGTTTTCCACCGCATCTATCATAGGGAATGTTCTGGTTTAATTCCAGCTGCTGATTTCTACCCTCGGACTTCGCGACAGAGTTTAAAGTATCATGTCCATCATCTTGATGCGTGGCGATCGACAACTGTGCGATTCCAAAGACATTTTTTACCTCACACAACACCTTTGTGGAATCAGTTACCGAGGGCGGTATTCCCAAACAACAATAACTAGGGACCTTCAAGAAAAGAGCGTACTCATTCCTTAAAGGTCGGCAACGTGTCTGTGATACTCCTGGTGTTGCGAATGTCTGTGGGCGGCGTTGATCGCTTTCCATCAGGTGATCCACTTGCTCGTTTGCCTCCTCTTGTATATGTAACTAAACTAAAAAAAGTCTATAAATATTGTATGCACTTCAAAAGTTAGGCTTAACAAAATAAGTGGGCGTGGGATACGATGTTGATGTTGCTGCTGTTGCTCTCAGTGGTTAACCGGCTGGACAGCTATCGCCGGTCTAAGGTCCTCTGGTCCACAAACGTGCAGCAGGCAGCAGGCAGCAGTTCTTCCGTCACTTCATTACTTTTTAGTTATTTTGAACCACATTCTGTTATCAAACCAGAAATTTTTGTCATTATTTTTTTACGTTTTTCATACAAAATCTAGAACATAGACACACTTATACTAAATCTAGAAAATCCAGAATGAAGAACGAATATTTTTTAGTTCTATCTTTCAAAAAAAATTAAGCGTTATAGAGCTATTTTTTTAAATAGCAGTCAGCACAATAACAAATAAAGATAATACATACATACATACATACATCTTAAATTAATATAATATTTAATTATTTTTATGAATGACAGTATGAAAGATTTGAAGAAAGAAATGTACCGTTGTTGCAAGAATAT
>NJDC01006620.1:9386-25438 GCA_002245475.1 Calephelis virginiensis | reverse complement strand
CTTGTGTATTTTTGTCGCCAAGATCCATAATTGCTTTGTATGAAAAAAAACAGTATATTGCTGACGTATTTTAGCATACATGGTCCCTTAAAATGTTCTGAAAAAGCTGTTGTAACAATGATGCTATCTATCTATCCATCTAGTTTGCTATCGAAAAGCTCCACCAATATTCTATGTTATAATTTGTTAGTATTCTGCTTTCCTCATATTTTACAAGAAAAAGCAGTTTTTATGTTATTTTATTCCTTTTTGGCTGTATGAATTCCATTCATAAACTGACGTATTTCCTTTATATTGTAGTAATGCAAGCTAAATAGGGAAAAAAAATTACATACCCGTGAATTAAGAAGAATTAGTTCAGGCTCAGTATTCGTCGTTTATAAGATGTTTTTAACAGGGTATAGGCGCAAATATGCTTACGCATTGACGCGTACTCGAAGCTTATGCGACCCCATTCTTCGTTTTTGCGGTCGCTCTTACAACATGCCTAGGAATTAGGTCACATTCAACATCATGGTAATTCTATCTTGTAAACAGTAAACATGTTAGTTTAATTAACGGGATCGTTAATGGGACTGGTGGATCTAATTCTATAGTTAGAATCAATCCCTTTAAAATAATTTCAAATTATTGTTTGGCTGCAATTCCGATTTGTAGGATTACTTTTTTTTATTTAACCCCAAAGTTAGCAAATTATATGCTTGTGTTATGGGTGTTAGCCAACGATTCTAATACATAGAAATACTTAAATAGATACCCGAATAATTTAATAAACACCCAGACCCGGAAATGCAGACACCTGAATGTTCGGGAATCAAATCCGAGCCTCGCGGGTGATCGGTGTAGTTAGGCGTGTACGCTAGCCAGTCGACCAACGATATTATCGATATCATGCGAATTGGAAATTTGAATCGTATATGTCACTTTAGGTAATTTTGAATACAGTTCTAGTGGATTATTATCATTTAGTTACAAATAAATTAATCAAATCTATAAAAGAAAATTTGAGTTTTTCAATATTTTAATAAAAAAAATGTTGCCCGGGATTGGATATGTGCCCGGTTGGCGATAGACTTGCCACCTATCATATTGTGGGACTTAGTGTCTTCGGTTGGTCGTGGGTGCCCTAATTTTGCCTCTGTCTAACTCTTCGGGGATATAGGCGTGACGATACCTACTTACTTAATTCCGATAACATAATTGATTGTTTACTATTAGCCAGTATTGTGTTCGAGAGTACTTAAAATGACATATTCGATTCCAATTTATGTTGCTTGAGTCGAGCTTCAAAAGTAACCCTTATGGTCATATTTAAAAAAAATGTCGACACGCACGTTAATAAAGTATTTTTTCTGTTATTGATTACATATTATACAATTATATTATTACTGCATATACAACTATACCCACTCCTTTATTTACCCCTTGCAGAATCAGTTATGTAAGGGTAAATATAGTAGTAGGTATAATTGTATATGTATATAAACCTAAAATTTAAAATGTCCAATAAGCCCCCGACTAAAACTCACATGTAAAGTTAAGAACCATATCGATCAAGTCTTTCAAACAAAAAATCCACATTGAAATTGTCCCATCCGTTTAAAAGTCATAATGCCATACACAGATACAGACATACAAATACACGCAGGCACGTTAAACTTATAACACCACTCGTTTTCCGTGATGGCTTAAAATAGCGGCTAAAATAACACACACAGCTTTAAAATAGCGAACCATTTGTATAATAATAATAAAAGTCTTTATTTACTTTGAAGTGGTGTACATTAAAAGTCTTATGTTATTTGTTTTACATTTTCACCAGTGCAACTGATATGAAAATTTTACAACAATATTGTAAGTAAATAATAAATAACTTATAATGTAATAAATGAAAACGAATAATATGAATCCTTATTATTTAGTCCTATTCTGAAGTTATACTTCTTTTGGCGCGATTGGGAAAAATGATAAGAGTGAATTTTTACGATGCGCGCGCACACCGACAGATAAATGTGACAGTCTGAAGTTAGTTGAAACCGACAGAAAAAAGCAACACCCTGAAGTTAGTTGCGAACCTTTTTATTTGGTATTTTTGGATTGTTACGCCAAAGAAGTATAACTTCTTACGTGCGTACATGAGTACACACACTCTTTTTATTTCTTATATATTTATACTTTTGCTAATTTGAATAACGATTACAAAAAATGTTAATACGATTTCAACAATTAAAATATTTATACGAAGTCAATGATTAAAAATAATTCCCAAGACAAAACAAAAAAAACTATAAATACTATTTCATTAATTACATCTCTCTATTATAATTTGATTAAATAATTGAAATATGTTAATATAGAATTATTATTAATAAATACATCATTTAAATAAAACTGAATGTTTATTCTAGTGGGATAGTACTGACTACTTATTTTCATGTGTGAATAATTCTATCTTACATTTACTTATTGGTAAATTTCTTATTTCATTTGGTATTTTATGTTACATCTATGGTGTCTGCCACAGTTGTATTTTACCACCATGAGAGCCACCTGCTTGATTAAATACAAAAAGACAAAGACTAATAAGCAAATATTGTGTTAGAAATGTAACTTACATCAGTTTGAGCTCATGTACAGAATAAAATATATCTATTAATGTCACTAAGTAGGAAATTGGAAATTCAGTTGCCGTAGCCACGTGCCACCTTTCAAGGAAAACAGACTAATGCCTGGTTGATATCACAGGTGGGTTCTAATGTTATATCTAAAAATAGCAGGCAGATGCTTAGTCGTAAAGGTCATTCTGTATTCATCTTAGTTTATTTATTATTTGTTATAATTGTATTATAGAAAACGCAAAAGTTTATAACAATGTGTGTACGTTCGGGCCTAAGTCAATCGACGTATAAGCAGAAAATTATAAACCGAAGAACAACAAAAGCTCAAAGAAGAACTGAAATACGAACAAAGACAGGACCAATGGCTTTTTCAAAATCCCGGGTCGGGCAACAAAAACAAAATGGGGTTTTTCCAATTTTCTAATTAAAAAAAATGTTGTTGGGCTAGGAAATGTGCCCGGTTGGCGATGGGCTTGCCACCTATCACATTTTATATTTATCTCGTAACGTCAGTGCTTGCCGTTGACGTATTCTGCTTTGGAGGGTTAGGAAGCCGGCAAACTTACTTTAAATTAAGCCGGTACATAATTAAATTAGAATATTTACCAAAAATTTCGTGAAGAATAAGAAAATCTAAGCATGCGCAGTCGCGGGCATCAACTAGTATATAAATAAGAACTGAAATTCCAAATGCTTTGATTGATTTTAAAACTAAATTCTATTACATCGACTCATACAACTTTCACTTTTAGACGTCCTCAGGTCGTAAACTTAGGCACTAGATCTTTACGAAGATTCACTTGCATCTCTTCTTTAGTGTAAAGCAATGTTCATATAGAGACTTTTTTTAAATAATTCTTTCTTTTTTAATCATGTCATATCTCATGTTTCGCTTCGGAGGGTAGGGTAGCCGGAAGACTTGCACAATTACAGGCCTAACATCCCGGCCACAGGGCAGCAACGCACCAGTAACATCTATGGTGTCATTAGGCCACGGTTATCTCTTACCATTAGGAGAGCCTAGTGCTGGTTTGATGACCTCTCACATAAAAAATATCATGTTTTCCAATGAACGGTGAATCTTTGAATTGCCAGTTCCTACAAAATAAATATAATTTAGTTTAAAGTGGACCATGACGTTCTTAGACATAATCTTTTCATCTTGTTACTTCAAAATTTATGAACCCTTTCAGTAATTTAAAGTGAATAAACGACATTTTATTTAGATTATTTGGTTCCCCAGCGTGACAGTTTACTATACGAGTACAGTGTTAAAAAATATCAGTTTCGTTTCTGTGTGTTATGTATGCTTTTGTAAAATACTTTATGTCATTGTAATTTACACAATTATACTAAACTAACACACTTAACTTGAGCATATTTGGTATATTACAAATATAGCTTTTCTTTTCAAAAAAAAATATAATTTTATATTGTAAGTATATAAGTACAGGGGGTGGCACGGAGACTAAGAAAACTTTTCCGGTTTAGTTTAATCTATGTACGTATACGAGTACATCGGGACTATGTCCTCACCCAAAATTGCGCGCCAAAATTCCAATTCGCCCGAAATTCCAATTCGCCAATTCCGGGTTTTATAAGTCTATGTAGGTACTCGTCTGATGATACAGGGTCTCTAGAGCTTAAATATATATCGCGTTTTAATATTGTGTGTATGTCTAAATTTTAAATTTTGTATAGTTTTCCGTAGAACTCAATTACAAAATGTAATTTTATTTATAAACAGTCAGTGTTTTATTTGTTTTATAAGTCTAGCTCTCCATTATGTACTCACCTTAAGGCCACACGGGACAACCCTGTTAGTGTATTGTGCAAGTGGCATTTGAACGTTTTATTTGCATACACAAGTAGCTAGAAATAGCTTTATATTTTACTGCCTTCGACTTCTACAAGATTCGCAATAGTTATAAAGGCATATGCAATATTAAACTTTCTGACTTGGTAGGTATTCATACATATTGCAATTTTTTTCCCTTAAGAAGCTCTGATCTCTTACCACGAGTTTACGGCTTATCAAGTTTACTATCCTCGCTACCGTCCCTGAAAATTATTTGTATGAAAATTTCGAACAGCGCGTCTATTGGTAACTAAGATAAACTCATTTTTAGACCAAAAGTGTCATAGATTTCGACAGGTAACTATCGAACGTAATTTAATCAACTCATAGGAGAGGCTCTAATAAACCTCTTATTCTACATTCCGATCTAGTCTATAGTATTCAGTAATTTTCATGTCGTTTTTACAAAGTTGTTTCAAACAATAAGTCCTTTAACTTTTACTTTCCTTAGTAACCTTTAGTACCTTAAAAATGTTATATATATGTTTACTATTTTTTCTTCTTTGGTATCTGATTTTATTATCTGGAGCCGGCCTCTTGCTACTTAGATTCGATGATTCTACAGTACTTGGTGATGAACTTAAAGTTCTGATAGTTTTTACAAAAACATTTGTGAATGCTTTTTCATACTCTAATGCAATATCTTGTTGTGACAAATTGCCCTTTTTCAAATGGTTTCTATGCTTTAAAAATACGGTTTCATAGTTTGAATTTTTTTTTTCCTCCTAAATAAACTAGCACGAGTGTGCTATCACACTAATATTATAAAATACGTAAAAGTTTTTTTGTTTGGATGCTTTTCCGTCAATCACGCAGAAACTACTGAACGGATTTTGATGAAATTTGGTATACAGACAGGGTATGAGCTGACTTTTTATTCCGATTAAATGCTCCCTTGGGAATTCCACGCTGGCTAAGCCGCGGGCGGGAAGCTGGTTGATCTATAAAAGTACTATATATTAATAGATAGCTTAAAGGTTGCCATTTGAGAAAATTAATAGATTAATGAATACATTGAAAACAAATTACTATGAATAAGTTTATAGTGGCGTTATTTTATGGTAGTATTTTCTGTTAGAACTAGCTTTATTTGTGAACGTGGCGGGTTTTTGATGGTGACAGTTTTATAGCTAAAGAAAGCGTTTAACTTCAGGGCAGTAATTTGTCCCGTCTCTATAAACTCATTCATTACTTTTGCGGCATTACATTCTATACCAAATGTGTGCATCATGTGTGTGTGTGTGTGTCATGCCAATGACTTTTTTTATCTTTTTTTTATGATATTTGAAGGCAAACAAGCAGACGGATTTCCTGATGTTTAGAAATTCACGCCGTCTAGAGACACCAAAGGTGGTAATGTTGCGTTGCCAACCTGAGGCCGGGATGTTAGACCTCGAGCAAAAGTAAGTTTACCGGCTACCTTACCCTCCGACCCGGAACACGTCATGACGTTATGGCGGCGGTGGTACTCGTACCAATCCGGACGAACCTTTGTGCTAACTGGATAGTTGGTGTCATATGGTTAGGGATATGTTTAATATGGATATGTTTTATAAAGAAAAAAAGTATCTTCACGCCCATATCCCGGAATAGGAAGGTATAGGCAAAAAGGAGATCTATTAATTTGTTTCCGTTTTACTTGTACAGATAACATACATCACATCGAAATTATATGATATACATCGAAATCGGTCAGCCTGTCATTAAAAAGTTATGATGCCACAGACAGACAAATCGATACACAAACACACTCGCGCTCGCGCTCACATACACACACACACACACTTTTTTTTTCGCTTACTTATTTGCTATTTACATTCGCTATAAATTGATCATTCGTTTATGCTTACTTACTCTGTCTCAGAATAAAAAAAACGTAAGCAATAAAGATCTTATAACACATATACACGATATAAAACATATTCATAACCATATAAAACTTATCAAAATTGTGGTCTAGCAGTTCAGTTGTTGGACTTGACTGCATGAGGTCCCGGGTTCGCTTGCCATTACATTGTGAGATTACATGCTATTATATTGTGGGACTTAGTGTCTTCGGCTAGTCGTGGGTTATGTCTCTGCCTACCTCTTCGGGAATATGGGTGTGAAGATACATAAAATAAAATTTGTAAATTTCCCCTCGGTACCAAATTGGCGTATCCTGAAAACTTGTTCAAAACTAGTTCCACTCATCTCCCAAGGAGCGATATGCTTGTATGACAACTCGTTCCTTGCATTCTCGGCAGAGGCTGTGACATTTACTGAAGGCCAAACTTTTTTCCCTTCTCCGGAGAAATGATCACGGCCGTTACCCCGCGAGAAATGCAGCCTTGACAGAGCATCGAACTTGCACTTGATGCTGTGAGACTCGCCATTATGTACGCGTTTCAATTTATTAATTGAAAAGCAGTTGAAGCCTTTTTTTGTACCATTTTAAGTTTATGTGAATTAATTTCAATTCAAACGTGCGTTTGATATTTTTTTATGATATTGGAAGGCAAACAAGCAGACGGATTTCCAGATGGTAAGAATATACTAGAGACACCAAAGGTAGTAATGGTGCGTTGCCAAGCTGAGGCCGGGACATTAGGCTTCGAGCAAAAGTAAGTTTTCCGGTCTAAGTGAATTAAGTCCACAATGTGACATATTTTATTTTATTGCCAAATGGGCTTGGCATCTAATCTGAGACCACATTTTTATTATAAAATTTAAAAATCCATTTTCTATTTATCACCCGAACCGGGGTTCAAACCCGGTACCTCGTGACCCTGGACCTCTGTACAACAAAGGCGACTTAGTTTCATGACCCATTTTTTTTCTATAACAAAGAACAAGGACACATCTAATCTAAAAGGGTTCCTTTTTAGTCGTTCGGCTATGGCACTCTAAAAACTGATATATCTTTTATTAGGGCATCATATAGCAAATAAGCATTTCGTTATGGTATAAAACAAAACCGTGGTCTATAAGCACGGAACATGATATAGGTACGTCGATGACCTATGGCTGGAATCTCAGGCCTATTGCGCACGTCTACCAGCTGCCCTACCCTCGAACCAGAACATGACAGTCTCATTATGGGGGCAAGAACAGGTAAGGGGATAAATCCCTACCCGGGCAAATTGCTGCACAGCACTCTAACACCAGTATTCTTTTTATTAATGATCCATGTATCTTATGCTTGACTATTATGAACTGCCTGGCAGGAGGATGTTCTATTCTACTCAGGGACCCAGACCGAAATAGAGCAATCAGGGTAACTATTCAGGAAAGTCTTTAAAGCAGTATACATAAGCTTTTTAAGATAGGAGTGGCAACACATTTTTCTATATTATAATGACATTGACAATTAATTATTAATGTTGTAATTATTATTTAGATTAATTACCAATATGTCTACGACTGTTTGTGTAGTATACTAGACATATTGTTATGACAACCAGACCACACCAGACCAGTTTTAAACAAAATAGCAAGTACTTATCGTAAATAATTATTGAATTATCTAAATATAAAATAATTAAAATATGTGTTTAAGGTAATTATGTATTTATTAACAAAACGTTCGATGTTTTATCTTGTAATCATTTACCACCTAATTACCTGGACGCCATATCATGTGAATATATAATGCAGAAACAAGACAGGTGATGCAGCGTATCTTCGACGAGCTGCACCCTGGCTGCAATTTGCAGGATATTTTTTTATTCTTTTTAGAGCCAAAGACTGTAGTAACTGGACTTCTAACTGTAAAAAAGATAAGTCAAAAAATTTATATTAACATCAATTAATTTAGGGAAAAACTTAATTGATGTTAATATAAAGCTTTTCACGCGGCCCGCCCCTGCTTCGCACGGGTATGAAATAAACATATATACGTTCCTCTTCAATCACTTTATCTATTAAAAAACCGCATCAAAATCCGTTGCGTAGTTTTAAAGATTTAAGCATACAAAGGGATATAGGGACATCCAGACGTAGGGACAGAGGAAGCGACATTGTTTATACTAAGTAGCGAAGACGGGGATCAAGCACACTGCTCTCTTGATGCGATGGGGCAACCGTGGTCTATAAACACAATTGATGTTATAGGTACTTTGTTGTCTTGTGGCTGGGATGCTAGGCCTATTGTTTAAGTGTACCGGTTGCACTGACCATTATAGTAGCAGAAATTGCTAAGGCAGTAAACCCCTACTCGGTTAAGTTGTTTTGCAGTGGCTTATCAACAACATTAATGTTATAGGTGCATCGCTGTCTTGTGGCTGGGGCCTATTGTTCAAGTGTACCGATTGCTATGACCATTATAGTAGCAGAAATAGCTAAGGCAGTAAACCCCTACTCCGTAAAGTTGCTTTGCAGTGGCTTATCAACACCATTAATGTTATAGGTGCATCGCTGTATTGTGGCTGGGGCCTATTGTTCAAGTGTACCGATTGCTATGACCATTATAGTAGCAGAAATAGCTAAGGCAGTAAACCCCTACTCCGTAAAGTTGCTTTGCAGTGGCTTATCAACACCATTAATGTTATAGGTGCATCGCTGTATTGTGGCTAGGGCCTATTGTTCAAGTGTACCGATTGCAATGACCATTATAGTAGCAGAAATAGCTAAGGCAGTGAACCCCTACTCGGATCGCTGCATAACTCTTTACCTATCTACCTACCACCTACCACCTAACCTACCAGTCGTGTTGTTGCTTGTTACCAAGTTATTTTTTTATATTTGCATTTTTTAAAGCTTAACTTAAGAAATATATATCACTATTCGAAATTAGCAAATGTTCGTAAATAGTAACTTGTTGCCTCATTTTATTTCTAGCCCTTCAAAAACTAAGCATTTGAAACCGGCCAAACTTGCAAAGTATACTACATACAAGCAATTACCTACTTTTTCAATCTATGCTCGCCTCTTATGGGCTACTAGTCAGATAGTCACAATAGTCTATCCTATCCAGCTAACCCGGACCAACACAAATTTTTAAACTGTGATAAGCATGTCAAGTAAACTGTTATAAAAATAAAAAAGTGAGGGCTGACGCGTTTTTTAAATAAAACTGACGTAATTAGACGTAACAAACAAATGGATTTTTGAGTGAATAAATACACTTCTTTCTCATACATAAAAATAAATCCCCATTTTCATTGACCATCGCATCACGCATACGGATGCACCAAATTTACTATTTTTTTAATTGTGTCAGTTATTACTACCTATTCCTGCCGCCATAACGTCATGACGTGTTCCGGTTAAGGGTAAGGTAGCCGGTAAACTTACTTTTGCTTGAGGCCTAACATCCCGGCCTCAGGTTGGCAACGCACCATTACCACCTTTGGTGTCTCTAGGCGGCGTGAATTTCTTAACATCAGGAAATCCGTCTGCTTGTTTGCCTTCCAATATTTCATTCATAATATTAACACGTGGAGCAAAAAATTTGGACTTTTTTAAAGAAAATAGTGAGTATGGAGGAGTAAGAAATTTGGCACACTTATAGTTTATCTGTAGAAGAAGTGCAAAACACTAATGTTTTTCAATAACAATTCTTATAAAGTACATAAAATAAAAAATAAACATTATGGATACTACACACATATACATGCATATCTTCACGCCCTCAGTCCCTCAGGGTAGGCAAAGAGTATCGAGTGCCAAACCTCATGGTCCTAGCAAACCTGCCTTGCTTTCTCCGAATCCTTTATCCTTTTCATACCAACACGCCTGTTTCGGACACTCTTGAAAACCCCTTCGGATAACAGGGATTTCACGGATATCTCTGTTACGAATGCGGTCAGCGAGCGTAACACCACAGATAGCTTTAATACTTAATTTAATTAACTTTAATTACGCATGACAGATGAAAGATTGACAAAGCAGATATACAATGCGAATGTGGATGGATGAAGGTACCCGGGTAGACCAAGGCTGACATTTCACGATCAGATCAATCGGATATTATCCGAGGGTGGTGTCAAGAGTCTCCGAAACCGGCGTGTTTGTATGAAAAGGATTATGAATGTGAAGGAAGCAAGACTGGTTTGTCAGGATCGTGAGGTCTGGCACTCGATACTCTCTGCCTACCCCGTAAGGGACTTGGCGTGAAGATATGTATGTATGTTGATTACGCATACTACCATGCATTTTAAACATACTATCCTATATATTGACAACGATAAAAGACCACAGATGGCGCACAAACTATGTTCATTAAAATTTGGAAACAAATTAGTGGGTCTTGATAAATGAAGATGGCTTTCTAAATCTAAATCAAAGATGAATTTAAAGTTAGGTAAGAATAAAAACTATATTTAAAAATATTGTTATGGTTGGGATTTTAATTAAGTCGAAAAGTAATCGCGAGATTTACTAATCGAACTCTCTGCACCCCTCTGTAATATGCATGTAGTATAACTATGTAAAATTGCTTACATTTTCAAATATTCCTGCACACTCCGGCCTTGTAGTTATGTAATAAATTGCGACTATTTTACTGAGAGTTGTATTTCTCTAACTCCTAAACTGCAAAATTTGTGACCTTGAAAGATTTATAGGATACTCAGTAAAATAGACCCCACCGAATAAAAAAGAGATTTTTAAAATTCATTTAGAAATTGGACTTCTCGTTTTCCAATTATGGTCCAATTTATAATTTGACTTTTACTGCTCTCCTTTGGGCCATTATGTGATAGGGGATAACCTTCGTCAGAATATAGAGTACTTACTTGTCTAATCTTTTTCCGATCGGTCACAATTCAAAGTGAATAGCGGTGGTGACAAAGACAGACGAAAATTCTAAAAGTGTGAAAAACATTGAGTTATGATGCCCATTTTCAGCACGTTATTTTTCAATGCACTAACTGAATTTATTGTTCTTTAGTTTTATTATTTAAAAATATAGATATTTTGTTTTTTTTTTATACATATAATGTACACGTAAAAAAATACTAATTGCACTAAATGAGATTGAAGCGGATATACTAGAGCGTGTTCCTCTTCTAAATATTCTGTGATTTCACAATAGTCTTTTTTTACTAAAATATTTTTTAAATACATGTTTTAAGTTTTAAAGGGGCCTGTGGCTATAATACTTTAGATATTCAATAACTTTTTCTATTCAATTTGATGCTTAAATGGCGCTTAGTTAATGAGGTGCTTGCGTACGGGATACATCTGGCTATTTTTTATACTAACAAATGTATTTTCTATTTAGCAGTAAGCAACAGACTGTAAGGTGCGTCCTGCATTATAGTTAGCTGTAGAAGTTGATATAAAATTGCGTTCCTAAGAAGCATCTGCATAAAAATAATGAATGAATGAATGAATTGACGATGAATGAATGAATGAATTTTCCGCACTTGAAAGCAAAACTAGGTGTGATTAAAGGTGTAGCATAGTTTGTAAAAAATAAATTTGATGGAAAGTTAAAACCGATATCTAAACGGGTACCGTCAAAAGAACTATAAAAATTTGACATGCAGAAGAAGCCGCGGGCAACACCTAACCGTTGATAACAATTTAATAAATTCCAGGATAAGTTACACAAATTGAATCTAACCCCAAATTTAGAAAATTATATGCTTGTGTTATAGGCTTTATTCAACGATTCTAATACATAGAGATACTTAAATAGCAGAATAAATTTAAATACCCAAACCCGGAAATGCAGACATCTAAATGTTCATCACACAAATGCCTGCCCCCTCGGGAATCGAACCCGAGCCTTGAGATTGGTCAGTGTAGTTAGGCGTGTGCGCTAGCCACTCGACCAATCTTGCTAATAATATTTGAGTATTAGGTATGTGCAAAAGTGTTGTGTGCCGGATTTGTCACATCTGTATTTCGGTTTGAGGAAATCTTTTCAACGGAAGGACAGAATTCGACCCGACTTTCACTGATTGAAGTGATATTTTGGTCATTTTATCTTAATCGCCTTAGTAGTTTTTTTTTGCATACATACATATCTTCACGCCAAGTCCCTTAGAGTAGGCAGAGAGTATCGAGCGCCAGACCTCACGATCCTGACAAACCTGTCTTGCTTCCTTCACATTCATAACCCTTTTCATACAGACACGCCGGTTTCGGAGACTCTTGACACCACCCTCGGATAATATCCGATTGATCTGATCGTGAAATGTCAGCCTTGGTCTCCCCGGGTACCTACATCCATCCACATTCGCATTGTATATCTGCTTTGTCAATTTTTGTTTTTTTTTAAGTTTCTTACTAACTAAAACAAGTGTTGTATGTTGTTATACTGAAAAAAATCGTTTCGATCAGTCGCAGCGGCTTTGCTGATCTTGACCGAACTTTCATCTCAAGTTAGCCAAAGTTATTGGATAACAACTTAAATTGGTTTTTATCCTAAACACTTAAGTCGTTTTCCAAAAGAAAGAAATATTCGCTGATGAAGCCGCAGTTAAAAGCTAGTATCTAAATAAAAGTTAAATAGTTATATATAGTAAGATCATCCTGTCAATTACTCTTTCTTAGAAATGCACTCGACAATACCGTTAACATCCGCAGACTTATAAGGCAATACAAAAGCCTGTCGCCTATCGCCGTGGACCGCTATCTCTATTAAAAGTGTCTCAGAGCAATAATGTCATAGAGTTCAGTTAATGATTAATCCACTGTCACTAGCCAGTCCACCAATAACAGTTAAATATATACTCAAAATAAAATTACCATTTAAAGCAATTAAATTTATAGCGTCTTTTAATTCATGTATTCAATATTTTTTTTAAATAATTTTCTTATATTATTTTTCAATTTTAACTGTTTTTTTTCTATATGAAATTCAGTGTTTGAAACACAATAGAAGTTAAAACTTAAGTATCACTTTTTAATTCTGTGGAGTATGATTTTTTTTCTAGTTTTGGTTCTAAGTAATCTTAATTTCAGACGATTAGTTTTAATTTTCATTTCTAAAATCCAAATTATATCTCCGAAATATGAAGTACACAATACTTAGAAATACTTCCACAACTACGGATTAATTATATGTATTATATATATAGTAAGTTTCGTATAATAAAAGTACTAGATGTGTATAATGTTGTTTTCCTGTTTTGACTATTCTAATGAATGCCATGTACTCGTATCTGTAAAGAGTTTAGCTAAAATCTGGAAATTAGAGCCAAAAAAAAAGGAATTTTCAAAATAGTAATTAAATTTCTCCTTGTATTTTCTTTTGCTCTGTATCTACAATAGAATATTATACAATGCGATGACGATGGAAAGAATATGAAGAACTATATGTACAAAACGTAATTAATTGATGATAGAATATTGTTTAAAGAAGCGATCTATGCACATAAATGATCTGAGACGTATAAGCGCCTAGTCCACACAGGTGGCATTTTTTCTAAAGACAAGACTGATAGTACCAGGTGGTAGGTGGCAAGTCCTTATCATCTTTGATATGAGCATGTGTGAATTAATATCAGAATGTAATAGTGTTATATAGAAAAACCTGCAAATAAGTAAACAGGCCACCTGTTCGTAATGAATAATATCGATATTATTAAAAAAATATTAAACTACTAAAGGTTATAATCATTTAACATTGTGGGTGCTACCGAGTACATAAATGATAAATATCTACTGAAGCAGCGTGAGATTAAAGAAAAATTGATTTCTTTATTAAAAACCTTGACTCCCTTTTAGTAATTTTATTAAGGGTATGAAGCATTCGCACGCTTGTGTATAAATTAAGTAATTTTGTTTGCTGGATTATTTTATATTTTTTCTTATCTACTATATATTTTTCTTTCTTTATCACTAGCGCCGTAGCCTGCAGCTTACTCAGACGTGGTTTTGGATAGATCTGCTCTCATAATAGCCTTAAATTCTTCATTGTCAACTTGAGTCTCCGGCCCGCTTGTGCTGCAGGTCCAAATTTCCAGACCGAAAATGTTGGAATTGAAAACGCACTCTCGTACTCGTAATTTATGGGATTTCACAAGTTTTCAGATTTCGATATTTTAAGTATCTAAGTAAGTAAACTTTGAGGCGATGTAATAAACAAATATAGGTCTGTTTAGTTGATTACAGATACACACACACACACAATAAACAATTGCTATTAACTAATGAATAATTTTAATTTATTAATTAATGTTAAAAATGCGAAAGTTTATGAGTATTGAAAGGTTGAAGAATTATATATAATTCTATAACTTTTTTTTATTTTTTTTAAAGCATTATATAAGTAAAACCACGTAAACCAACTCAAAGTGTAAACAACAAAAACGTACGATGAAATTCAGCATGAAACTAGTGGTCGCCCGTTGGTCGAAATTCGACCATAGTAAATTTTAATATCTTGTTGATAAGAACGCCATCTTCATTTTTAAAGACCAACTACTTTGTTTCCAAACTTTTTAATTCGCCATCTGTGATCTTTTATCGTTATCATTAAAATATTTCAACTCTACGTAAACACTGTTTTTACACTAGTTAAACATCAAGTTTCGATTAATTAATAGCATAATTACCATAGCGACAAAATTTCACAATATCAACGTTTTTATCGTTTCGAAAATCAAGATACGACTGGTTTTATTAACTTAGATCCGACTTGAGATATTTAATTATATTTAAGTAAATGGTTCTTATTTGTTTGAATAAAATCGGATATACTAATTACACTTTAGACTGGAGCGCCATCTTTTAGAATAGAAACAAATGAGAAGAACTGCTTTAAAACCCTCTCTAATAGTTGAAATGTATTGATTAAATTGAAAATTTTGACTCAGTTTTTGGATTTGTTGTCATTGTTCAGGCAAACATGTTGTCCAAAGCCATCAAAAAGACTACATTTGTCAAAATTAAGGCTATATTATTATAAGTACTTATAAAAGTAAAGACGACATCAAAATAATCTAGACCTAATGGAGTTAAAAAAAATGAGCAAATCGAATTGTCAATATTAAGTTGTTGCAATATGTTAAAAATCACAGATGGCACACGTACCCGTCGTCATAAGTCAAATTTTCTTTCAGTTCATAGAGAACATAGAGAGAGCCGTCCTCTTAATTTGAGGAAATATTAGATGACAAAATAATTTGCTTCTAGGTTTGTTAAAAGTAAAGTATATGTATATTATGTTGTTCACAAATCATGATATTCGATATTTGTATATATATATCGATATACAAAATACTTTTGTTCTCTATTAACATTCATAAAATTTTGAAGTACATTTTTTGACCATAACATAGTCTGCAATCAGGCGTGTTCTCCTAATGATAAGAAACGTACACTTCCAGAATACATGTTACTGAAGCGCCGATATTGCAAAGCCTAATTTTTAGGCTATTACCGCAAACTCTCGGTTACATTATCCCTCCAGCATTGAACGCAACAATAGCACTAACAGATAGAATGGTGGTAATAATCCGAATGATTCCCTGCCGATCGCTTTATTGTCTGGTACAATTAAATGTTTTTCATCATTTCATCAATCATGCCAAATTTGGTGAATACATGTAAACATGACCTTTTGTTAACCAACTTTATAATAAGAGAAAGTACTCAAATTCAACTGTACCGACCGAACCAACCAACCATTAAGGTTCTAT